>JARHVA010002621.1:1467500-1660000 GCA_037957365.1 Torreya grandis | reverse complement strand
GAATCACTAGCCGAGTCTGAATATATATATCCAACCAAGTCAACCTTTGTGCCAAATATGTAATGAATCCCATATCTATGTGAACCCTGTATGTAATGCAAGATCCTCTTAGCTGCTTTCCAATGCAGCTCATGGGGTTCTTGCATAAATCTAGAGACAAGTCCCACTGAATATGATATGTCTGGCCTGGTGTGAGTCAAGTAGATGAGGCTACCATCAAGTTGTCGATACTGAGTGGCATCAACCAATGGTGAAGAACAATCAGCCTCAAGCTTTACTCCTAATAGAAAGGGAGTCAAAGATGGCTTGCAATCAACTATGTGAAATTGAGCCAATAAGTCAAGGGCATACTTAGGCTGTGGAAGAGAAATCCCTAAATTTGACTGTGAGATCTCAATGCCAAGGATGTAGTGTAATAGACCTAAGTCTGTCATGTCAAATTTATCCTAGAGAGATGCCTTCACCACTACAATAGCTGATGAATAACTCTCGATGATCAAAAGGTCATCAACATATAGAACCAAAATCAAGAGCGAATCATCCTGCCACAAGAAGTAGACATTGGGATCAGAATGGTACCTAGTGAAACCCGCTATGAGAAGGACAGAATCCATCTTGGCATACCAAGATCGAGGGGCCTATTTGAGGCCATAGATATATTTCCTTAGTCTACAAACTAAGGAAGAATATTAAACAAATCCTGGCAGCTGTTCCATGTAGATCTCCTCCTCTAAGTCTATGTGAAGAAAGGCACTCTTCACATGCATCTGATGCACATCCCAACCATGTACTATGGCAATACCCAAGGTGAGTCAGATAGAATTCATCTTTGCAATGGGTGCAAAGGTCTCTGAGTAGTCAATGCTTGCCACTTGTGAAAAACCTTTGGCGACCAATCGTGCCTTATACTTATCAACTGATCCATCTGTTGCAAACTTGGTATGATATATCCACCTACATCGAACCATCTTTCTTCCCTTAAGAAGTGAATTCAAATCCCAAGTGTGATTTTTGATTAAGGAAGAATATTCTTCCTCCATAGCACTATCCCACTCAGGTATCCCTTATGCCTTTCAAAAATTTTGTGGATCTGAAACTGTAGCAAAGAAGGCATGTGGATCTCTCTAAAAATCCCCCCTAGTACATTTGTCATCTACAAGATCTCCTGCCCAAGTGCCAGCACTCTCAAGTGTCTATCTAGCCCAAAGTTGCCCAAAAGTGGGTGAGTCAGGTGTTAACTCCTCATACTCTAACTGACTAGAGGTGGATGACACTGCATCACTATCCTCGCTGTCTGAACTCAAAGAAGAAGAAGATGTCTATGGCTCAAGAACCTACTGTGGCTGATCTAAATTTGATGAGGAATCATCATGAAGAAGTAGATCTGATGAGGGAGAAGAAGTGTCAAGTGTTGAGTCTCTAGGACTCTCCTGAAAATGGACACTTCTCTTGATGAACAACTCAAGTGTGATTGGATTTAGAAGGTGATATCCTTTAATACCATCCAGATATCCTATAAAGATGCAAGGCTTGGACTGACATTCCATAGCTTTGCATTTCTTCTTTGGAATACAGAACATGGCTGGGGATCTGAAAACCCTGAGGTGCTCAACATCAATTTTCCTTTTATGCCAAGCTTCAAAGGGTGTTATCCCTTTCAAAGCTTTGTGAGGAACCCTATTCTGAATGTAGCAAGCACAATTGATGGCTTTGGCCCAGTATTGTGGTGTTAAGGATTTGGAATGAATCATATAGCTAGCCATCTCTTTCAAGAACCTATTCTTACGTTCTGCAACCCCATTTTGTGAAGGTTGTAGGTGACTGTGCACTATAAATCAATCCCCTCTATGGTGCAAAACTACTCAAATCTGATGCTGACATACTCCCCTCCATTACCAGTTTGAAGAACCTTGATGGATTTCTCACTCTATTTCTCAACAAGAGCCTTAAAGTCTAGAAATTTTTCAAACACTTTAGACTTTTGTTTGAGAAAATATATCCAAGTGTACCTAGAGAAATCATCAATGAAAGTGAGGATGTACTTGGCCCTTGTGAAAGATGGTTTGGGAAAGGGTCCTGATACATCACTGTGGACTAACTCCAAAGGTTGTGAAGCCCTCAAAGCTTTGCCTTTGTCAAATTTTGCTTCGGGATGCTTCCCAAGGGAGCACCCCTCAAAAAGTCCTTTTGAGAATTGGACATGAGGCAAGCCAATGACCATGTCATTTTTACAAAGTTGCTCAAGATAGCGGTAGTTAAGGTGGCCAAACTACTCATGCCACAATTTGCTAACTCCATCTGAATGAGTTAGCAATGCTATCGGAGAAGAATCTGATGCAAAATGTGAGAAGGTGTATAACCTAGCTTGGTGATTTTCCCTACCCACTGCCACTGTAGTATCACTATGCAACTCCCTGATAGACACTGAATCTAGTGAAAACTCAACTCTCATGCCCCGACCAATGTGAGTGATTTGGTAGACTGATAGGAGATTGGTTGAAAGAGAAGGAACACTTAGAACATTATTAAATGTTCCTCCTTCCATTTCAATTGACCCTCTCCTTGCAACAGAAACTGATGTGTCATCACCCAAACTAATTAAATTCATGTTACAAGGCTCTAAAGATGAAAACTCAACTAGTGAAGAGCCCATGTGGTGAGAAGCACCTGAAACAATGACCATGATGATGTAGAAGCTATAGTTGTTATAAGGGCCTTGCCCTTTTCTTTCTCCTTACCCTTACCTTTTGCCTTAGTAGAATCTTGGGTAGATGAATTTTGCTTGATGGACTCAGGAACACCTATGTTGTTCTTCTCTAGAAGATGAGTAAGGTGATCTATTTATTTATTCATGCATTTGTGTTCATCATGCCCTATCTTTTTACAGAAGGCACACTTAACCTTCTCCTTCTTAGTTTTAGCATTGGAAGAGGAAGTCTCAATGTTGTTTTTGGCAGGATTGGTGTTTTCTTTCTTCTTCTCCTAGTCCTTGTTCTTTTTCTTCTTCTCCTTTGTTGAAGTCTTATCTTTACCATTTCTAGCTATCAAGGCTTGGGGTTGAGTAGACTTCATTGTGCCCATTTGAATTAGCTTATCTTGTTCCCTAGTCAAGTCGGCAATGAATGAATCCAAAGAAGGCATTTTCCATGTAGTGCCAAGGACACTTTTAGTGGCATGGAAAGTGGAGACAAAGACTGAATAGCTTGGACCTAGCTTTGTGAGAATAGAAAGTATGAGTTGATCATCTTTATTCTCTATCCCACATTCTTTCAATTGTAATTTAAGGGCCTTTCATGTAGGGTGTCAAAGTTACTAGGACTTAGACTTATGAGTTCATTTTCGAGCTCATGACCTCTCATCAAGCTTCCCAAACAACTTTTCTAAGGTGTCCCATATGTCATTAGGAGTTTGGGAGGATTCTAAGTGGAAGAGAAGTTATGGAGACACAGAGAAGCTCAATAACCCAAAGGCTTCATCACTACAGTTATACCACTTAACCTTTTCAGCATCTATGTTGTGTTCTACTTCTGTACCCATGGTGATCCTATACAACCCTTTGCTTCTAAGAATTATTGACATTTTGACTTTCCATTCATGATAGTTGAAGGGTGTTAGGGGTTTAGGGGTTTTTTAGTTGAATTTAGGTGAAGTTGTGTTGATTGCAAGTTGTGATTTTATGTAGAAAGGAGAATGAAAGTGAAAATTTGCAAGTTGTGAAACAGAAATCACACACCCCCCAAAATATTGACCCCCCCTAAAATATGCAAGTGCATGCTCAAAAGATGTCAGACTCTACCGAAAATGTGTCTTAGAGCAATCAGTGCAAGACTAAAGCAAATAGGACATCAGACTCAGCCGAAAATGCATCCCGAGAGACCCAAATTTTTGGCACTTTATAAACTAGTGCATTTTTGACAATTAATAAGTATACACTATATAAAATTGAATTACAAGAACTTTTGAAAAAATGGCACCCAAAACCGAGCTACCATTTGCAATATTTTAAAGTTACAATTTTCCTGTAAACTAGTGTTTTTACAAAAAAACACTAAAACATTAAAAAAATGCCAGTTATAAGGAGAGAAAGTGGCCTTCCAACCACTCATTGGATTAGACACATAATTAGGAATCCAAATGAGGCTTGTGTGAGGGGGAATTGGCCTCCTACCAACCTAGGCCTCACCCTTCGTCTTCATAGGTTGAAGATACAAGTTTTAATTGAAAATCCCCAAAAATACAAAACTATCTAAAATCCTTAATATTCAGTCAAATTGACTGATTTTTGTTTTATCAAGTCAATTTTACACAAAAAAATAAATCAAAGATATTTTGGATAGATGCCATGTGTCCAAGAGCGATGCCAAGTAGGAAGGGGAGTCCAAAAATGCACAGTCCAAAATTTTGACTTAGAAAAGACAAAAAAAAATAAATTCAGCGTGTTGAAATTGTACAGCCTAATGTGTAGTAGAACTTAAGCTCAAAAAACAAGTGCATAAGCTAGAAGTATAACAACAAACACAATAGGAAGTGGCATCCCAAAAAGGAGGGCACAAATCTAATTTTTTTGCCAAAAAACAACAAAAAAAAGACACCAAACCTGGTAGAAAGATGTCGTATGCCTAGATGACATGGTTGGAACTGACTGCAACTTGCTAGAGACTGAGGCTTGGCTAAAGAGAAAGCTTAGAAGCTAGGCACAACAAACAAGAATAAACCAAAAGCAAAGCGCAGAAAACTAGGTGCAGCAAATAGAAAAGGACCAAAAGCAAGGCGTAGAAGTGTCACCAAACAAAACTCAGACCTGATTTTCTAACTTACTAGATGTTGGATGTTGTACGGCTTATGGCTTGGCTGTAGATTGTTATTGGAGGGTACTGGAAAGATAAAAATGTGGTAGTAGAAGTGGTGTTGGAGCTGATGTTGTTAAAGGACATAAGCTTGGTGCCTAGACTAGAAGAGTGTTGCTGACCAGAAGAGCTTAGAGCTACTCCTCCCTCTGCTCCCTGAAGTGAAGACAACCAAAAAACACCCAAAGGCCAAGGATTTCCAAGGAAACTAACTAGAAAAGATTTTGAAGTTTTTTTTAGACCAAATCTATAATTAAGAAAAGAGAACTCCACTCCTCTTGATTTCAAAATAAGCTAAAAGCATAAACACACACAAGATTATCAGGAATGCTCTCATACCATATTGAAGATGTTGCTAGAATCTAGATAACGTGAGTATAATGGAGATGTGATCACACAAGATGAACAAGTGCACACCACAAGATGCTAAAGCAATTTGAAAATAAGAAGATAAATTGCACAAGACAAAATGGAGAAAACCAAAATCTAATTAACATGAAATGGCCAAAATGAAGAATACATATAAGAGAGCTAGAAAGTAACTCCTCCACAAATGGTGGTCAAATCACCCCAAGAATAGACTCCTCCACAAAAGGTGGTCAAAGAACCCAAAGAATAAAATCCTCCAAAAAAGGTGGTGATAAGGTGCTAAGAATAGAGAAGTAACTCCCATACCTGGAATAGCTGGTCAAAGGAGTCACTTATGACATTCTTATGACACCTTATGACACAAATATGACACATAATCTCCACATAAGCTAGCCTATCCCATGAATGTAGGAAAACTCCATGTATGCACAAATATATAATATTCCCTAATTAATAAATAGGGAAAAATATAAACCTAGACTAATAGACTTATGAGTCCACTAACATATTTTTATTCTCATATTATGATAATGGATAATGTTACATGGTATACTTAAATGTGAGGGTACCTAAAATACCAACTGTCCAATAGATCCACAACAATATTATCATAGAACAAGCTACAAATTTGGATTGGATTCTCATTGCCATACCTAAAACTAAGGACTGGATCACAACCTTATATAATAAAGTACATGGGAATGATGATGAAGTCAATTGGGAATATGATAAAGAGCATCATATTCACCAAGAAACTCATCAAGAGGCTCAAAAAGAGCATAGGCATGATGAGTTGTTATAATATGCATGGGATTATATAGCTGTAGAGATTGCATAGGATATAAATAAAGTAAATCCTCCTAAGTTTGATGGAAATGTAGTAGGGAATGGTGCTAAAGATTGGCTGATGGAAATGGGAAAGTACTTTGAGATACTAAACTACTCAGAAGTTACTAAGGTAGTTTGGGGAGTATATCTGCTTGAAAGAGAAATAACAACATGGTGGAAAAATAAGAAGTTCAAGATGAAACTTCACTCCACTATCACTAGCTAGGAATTTTTTTTGGTTTTTTCATATAGAGGTGGTTTCCCTAGTCATATTTTGACTATAATTAGAAATATTTTTAGAATCTAAAGCATGGATATCTTTTGGTGGATGAGTATTGGAACAGTTCACTAAGATCCTAAAATATGTTCCTCAATATTGGGTAGATGAAAGGATTCACATCCAAAATCTCATTATGGGATTGTTTTCACCAAATATTTCACCCTATAGTTGGTTTTTCAAGCCTACTCTAATATTTTGGAAACACTACAATACCTCTAGGCCTATGGGTTACCTACAGTACAGGTAGAACTCTAGGTTTAAGGGCTAGCTCCCTAGATTGATCTTTTCTTGATTATCACCTACATTAAATATTTTATTAGATGAAAAAGGATATAAGTGAAATGAAAATAATCTAATATAATGAGGTGATACACTATAAATATCTCCACTAGACTACCATATAATTGCACTAAGAGACATGACTCACAACACTAGTCTTAGAATCCTAAATTTCTCTAACATTAATATTTCAAACTTGGAGGTGATACATATTGAACTACTCAAGGTGAGTGAACCAGAGGTTAGATTATACTTAATATGTAAAAATTCACTAGTTACACTTCATGTGATCTATTAGAGAAAAGGCTTTTTGCATCAAACTTGAAAGTGTTGAGAGAAAGCAATGATAGACACTAATCACTTAACCTTTCACTATACACCAATTCACATACTTAGAAAAGATAACGTGTGAACTCAAAACAAGATTTCATATCTTACTTCAAAGCCAAACTATAGCATCAAACTAGTATGTATTCACCGTACCAAGTGTGGAATAGAATACAAAAGCCAAAATGGCTTGCATTTATAGAATATGTGAGAAGAGAGAGAAAAAAAAGAAGTTCAAGTGTAAAAATTCCACATGTCAAGGAATGAAAAACAATTACATTTTATAAGAATTAAGTGGATAATATAGGTATATAATGTATTTTTTTGACAAGTGTCCATCTGAAGGATAAAACTCTTCAAACTGGCATATAAACATTTCAACTACCTTATTTAAACTATCCTCATGATTATGAATATTTTGGGTACTTGAAACTAGATTAGGGAGAGTTGAAACATGTGAATTATCTTTTTGGGGTTGGGAAAATTCCATGACAATCATCAGATGTGTCCCTAACAACTAGCCATCTTATGAACACTTATACTTACCATCTACAATCATTCATTAGTCTTTTAGGCCTCATTCTTCACATTTTTCATCCATGTGGCCTTTATTTTCTCAACCAAATCCATGTAATAGGTGTTAGGACACTTTTATAGAGTCTATTTTCCTTCCACTTCATGATTTAGACCTTAGAAAGGTCTAAAAATTAACTTCTCATCTTCTCACTTGGCAGTCACTCCTTATCTTCAATCTCTGTCCAATATTACATGTGATGAATGGCTTAGTAGAAGTGTTTTCATCACTATTTTTTGTGATAAATGGACATATGAAGTTATAAAAAATTATCCTTAACATCCTTAAATTATTCTCACTCCTTAGTTTTATTTTACACTTGTAAAACACAAAAACACCTACAAGAAACCCTATTTTTAGCTTGTCTGTACAAGTAGGGTAAAGACCATTTAGATGGGAAGGAGAATTGAAGATTATTCATCAGGTTTCAAACACTTTATATTCCAAAATTCTTCCTCTTATTTCATTCCAACTTGTTTTTTATCCATCGGGTCTAAGATAGGGTTTTAGGATGGTTTTGAACTATTTTATTTGTTAGCAATGGTTCATAAAAACTAAACATTGAAATTATGAAAAAAAACCACTAAAATATAGTGTAGGACCTATTTAAACTCTCCCCAAGTGATTGAGGAACCATGAAATAGGTATATATTGGTATGAGTTTTTTAAGTTGGCCTATCAAGCTTTTCCTCTTCATTTTATGTGCCCTTGTGATGGTTTAAAGCTAATTTAACCATTTTGTTTAATTTAATTATAAACCAAAGGTTCTAACTCATCTTAAACTTCCTCCTAATGTACATAAAATTAATTTATGGTTAATCTAATGTTATAAATGAATTTTAAACTCATTAGGGTATTCGCCTATTCTAGGCCTAATAGCCCTAGCTCTATTCTAGTTTCCCATTACCATCTACAAGTAGTTTCAAAGAACTTTAAGTCATCCTCTATGATTTATCATGCTCATACATATATTACATATATTTAATCAATGTTATAACACTCCTCATTTCATCCTCTTATCATCTTATCAATAAGCTTATAGTTTCAAGATGATTGGTAGTGCCCTATGTTTGAGAAAAAAGGGCATCTCTAATATTTGATTAGACAAATTGATAATGTGGTAGGTTTTATTACGTAATAACAACATTATAAACCAAATTTGAAAGCTATACCACAATTTCAAGTGTCTTAACAAACCAAAAACCTAAGACAAGCTTATAGCATTGGTGATTGTATGTAGGAATACAGGGTTGGGCTTGACTACAGGTTGAATTTTAGTTCAACCTCTCTATTTGTTCTATATAAGATCATCATGAATTTAAATCCACCATAATGGGAATTTTTTTAAACATTTTAATCCCCAAATTGTTTTACCAAATTTCTCAATCTACATCTTTGCTTTGCTTAGAAGTGGTTTGTCTACTTTAGTAGATAGTATCACCTATAAATGATAGTCAGCTTAAGTTCAAAAATCCTCTTTAGATGTTCATTAGGGCCTAAGTGATTCAATACTACCTCATAGTACTTTTTTAATAATTGGATAATTTCTTCTTCAACAAATGTCTATGCCTACAAGTTTCTTAACCTCTAGTCTCTTATATCTAGCACTATGTATGTTTATAGTCAGACTGTAGGAGATGATTTTTGAGAGAAAATGTTATTATAGGTGATTTTCTATGCCAAAACATTGTAAATAAACCTATTTTGATTATATGATATCATTATTATCATTCCACATCTATATAATCTCTTCTCATTCATAGAAAACACATTAAATTATCACTGTAAGTTGTTTTCTTTTAGTCATTCCAACATAGTATTCA
This sequence comes from Torreya grandis, assembly GCA_037957365.1. Taxonomy (NCBI): domain Eukaryota; kingdom Viridiplantae; phylum Streptophyta; class Pinopsida; order Cupressales; family Taxaceae; genus Torreya; species Torreya grandis. The sequence goes on along the minus strand of JARHVA010002621.1, from coordinate 1,650,673 downwards.
TTGAGTCTTTCAGGTTATAAATGTCTAAGTTAGAATCTATCAAAAATAAATGCTAATTTAGTCAAGACACTAATTTATTTTTAAAATCCATTAACCCTAGGCCTGGGATACATGGTGGAAACAACTAGACCTATCTAGTCCTCAAGACATTCCACTGTGAGAAGGTTAAGTATATGAGCAACAAGTGATTCAAATAGGTTAAGGTAATTTATCCCCAAATTTAACTTTCCAACTTATAGGCATGGTTTTCAATTTTTCCTATATTAAATGATAATATCACTACCACATTGTGATTTCTATATTCTTAAACCTCAATGAATGTTTTAGGTGAGTTCTAACACCTCTATTCCAACTCCTGATACCTCTGTTGGGGTTACCTATAGGTGTTACTATAGGAACCCTATAGGTGAACATATGTTAGAGGACTTTATGTGTTATATTGGTTCTCAAAACAAACTTATAAACTTTATAATATCATAAAACTAAGTGTTTCCACCTTAAACTCCTTCTCACCATCTTGAAGCATCCTTGTTCCATGAACATGATTGCTTAGGCCTAGTTCCATCTGACTGTTGGTGATAGTCCAGGAAAGATAACTATATGAAATGTGTTATGCCTTGTATCATATAATGAAAAATATTTAGACAAATATTCCATGAAGGATAGATAATCACCATTCTATATTATACTTGAAATAACATTCCATCTTTGTTTTGAAGCCACTACAGGAAGGTAATATTTGCAAGGTTAAAAACATTGTCTGCAAACTGTTAAAAGAGTGCTTGCTATAAATAATGAAATTTTTGTGCCTTAATTATTATAAAAACATGTAAAAATAATTTTGAAACATATGATAAGTATTTTCATGCTCCTCAATATCATGTATAACCATTGGTTTTCAAAAATCAATCTAGACAAAGGAGAAAATTGATGGCCATGGGGATGTGTAGGTTGAAAAAAGGAGAAAACATTATTATTAATGTTTCATATACAATAATTATCTAATCCTGTAACTCTTTACATTTATTTTAATTATACAAGGAGTGTTATCAACCACCAATGGCACTTGATCCAACTCACCTCTTGTTATCCATACCAGACTAAAACTAGTTGACCATTTTTATATACAAAGGAGTGTAATAGAAGAAATAGGATGGGGTTTTCCATTTTTTATATTTTAAAGGATACTAAATCATGTAATTTTGTTCAAATTACATAAAGGGACACTTTTAAAACATCCAAATGTGACACAAAATCTACACAAGCTGTACAACTACCCAAAACCACATGAAATTGTCACTTTTCCAACTGATTTTCTTGTTCTTACATTACACCTACATTTTTCATTCCAAGACTACCATATATAATAATAATATGACATTTAATATGTTTAAATACACTTTTTAACACTTTTAATCTATGTGAAATTGTACAAGTCTATTAAATGACTCAAAATGTGACCTTAAAATGACATAAGACCAACTCTAGATAAATATGACAAGAATAAACATATGTTTAACCTTATTAAAGATCATAGGATACATTTTACACTCTAGGGGACCAATTTAAAAGTTTAAAATATATATGGGGTTGATCTCATTTGATTTTTGGTCTAATTATTTAACATTCTTAACAATTTCCTAGGGGTGACAAGATAGGTATGCCAGAGACTAGTAGCCTACTCATATCCATTGGGATATGGAGTTACATATGAACATTAATATACACTATATTACCTTTGAAACCACACAAAATAATAGAAAACAAACACATAATACAAAAAAATAAATTAAACATGCATGTGTTCTCAAGAACACTTAGGTAAAACACACACAATAGAAGCAAATCACACCTATCTTATTATGTACAAGACCTCAAACACTTAAGGTGAATAAAAAATCACCATACCTCAACCAAGGTTAAAGATATTACCTCTTTCACCCTTGATACTCCATGAAATTAATACATCTTATGAAACATGTTTATCACAAAATACTTGTTTATGTTGATGGTCAAATTAATTACCATCCTTAGGTCTTCTTATATCTATAAGTGTACTACTTGGAGCTTTCAAGGATGTTCCATACTTTCCTCTAAAAGGTTTAATTTAAATTTCAGCTTGTCTGACTTCTTTCATGTCCAATTTTTAATCTTCAACTTACATCTTAGGAGTCATCAAGAATTCCTCCACTTCATTCTCTTCACTATCATGATGTACTTGATGTATAAGACCATCAAGTTTATCTTATTATTACTCCATTAGTATTGAAAGTGATTCAACCTTAGGTTTATGTTTTAGCTTATTCTCAATGACAAAATATTTTGACTCAACTTCATTAGGTTCCTTTATGATTGTAACTTCTTTGTCAATAGCTAGATACTCAACCTAATCCTCAACAAGACACTCTCCTTCTTGCTTGTTAGGTTTGTAAACATATACATTATCAGATACACACTTCTTATGAGGAAAAGTATACTTATTCAACTATTCAAATTATTAACTTATGGCATAAAACCTTTGCCATAGGTTATCTCCTTCTTCATGGTTATCATTTTCATGGACTCCTCCATATTGTATAGATAGTATGTAATTAGTCTCTTCATCATCCAAATCTATCATGCTTTGAAGAACTTCATTATCATGCAAATGAATTAATTAATTACCCTCAGTATCTTGTAGAAAAGAATCTTCAATGCTTACCTCAAACTGTTAATACCCTCCCTCATGGATGATGTATGTGATAAGGTCAATTTTCTCAAATTAAGTGTATGGATCATGTCTATAATTGTTTGCACCATACTCATCTAGGAACACATCAGATATGCTCTCAAGCTTACAGGATTCTCCATCATCCACAACATACTTCTCTTGATCATTGGTTGTGTAATTGAGGTTAGGTATTGATTTTATATAGGGATCAATATGAAACATAGATATTGGTTGAGTTATAATGGCTACCTTTGATCCATACCTTATCATGAAAGCCAAGAAGGACCAATTAGCTGAAAGGTAGCCTCTTATATTGTCTACGAAATCGATTGAAATTTAGATAGTAAAGTGTGTAGGCAAGTCAACCATTACTATATCTTAAAGCATTGGGAAGTTATGAAAATAGTAAAGGAAAACTTTCAAACTCTTGACAAGTACTATTTTCTTATCTATTATCCCATCAATTTCAAGCAACCCTTTACTATATGGTTCATATTTCAAACCCAATTTATTAGCTACAACCTTGAGCATCACTAAGATACTAACCCCACTCTCCACTATGTAGTTATGAATAAGTTTGTGTCTAATAATGAGAGTGAGGTAGAAGGGTGGAGGCTTTTTAGATATGGAAGATGGTTCAATAATACGAGTTGGAAAATTGGTTAGGGAATCATTACCATGACTTCATGGTTAAGGGATAACTAACTTTGGGATAACTAATCCTTAAGGAGATATTTTTAACCAATAAAGTGAAGCACATACCAAAGATAAAGGCTAACCTTAGCACTCTTATAAGAATAAACAATATTCAAAATAAGAGAACCCATATTTTTTTTATCCTTGAATTCAAGGAAGTGTTTGGACCTTGAGACATTGGAACACTTTGATTGACCCTTCCAACATTTTAATTTGAGATAGTGCAAAAGTTGTAAGGACTACCATACATATAGTAACACCTTATTGCATTTTTGATGGATATTTAAACTTGTATGAAAATCATGGGAATATCCCAAGGCCTTTCTCTTTGCTCTAGTATTATCTATAACTAAATAATTCTGATTGAGAACATTAGTGTATTCCAATAGAATTTTTGTAAGGTTCACCTCATGGGGCTACCATCCTTAATTTACTTACATATAAATTTCATCTTATGATAAAAATTTAGTAGTGAATCCTTCTTGGGAAACAAAATATTGATACCCACCTTAATTTACATCCATTAATTGACATTAATTCCATTTCTCTCCTTGGACCAAGTTGCTATGAATTGGTACCACAAATTTTATGTTGGAAGTATAAGTTGGATTGTATGCATTGGTAGGCCTATTCATGTTAGACTATCCTTGACCTTTACCTTGACCATATTGATAAGGTGAGAACCTATTTAATTCTTAAGGATAAGGACAATGGTTTTGATTAACACCATCATACATATTTAGTTTCCTAACCTAAGCTTATAAGGCTTATATACTTAAATATTTATCAATAATATATTATACTTTCTTAGGGTTAACTCTAGACTTGGTATTTGTACCAGGGACTTGAGCAACACTTGGAGTAACATCAAACATGTTTGGTAGTAGAGGCATGTAGAATTTTAGAATAAACTTCATAGATTGTATTAGTCCATTCTTATCTCTAATTACAAGGTCATATGCTTTAGGGTAAGGTGTAACCACCCATGGACTAAAAAATTATGGCTATGTCAATTTTGATAGACCTCAAATATGTAGGAAACACAAAGCTTTTAGGTGGTCTCATGGGGGAAGGAAACCTATGTCAAGTTCTTTATAATCTCTCATTAAAGTCATGTATTATCTCCTTGGTGGCTCTTTGAATTACATTGAGATGATTAATGAGTGATGTGTGACCACTTTTGTCTTCAAAACTTAATGTAAACATCTCTCCAAAATCATCCCATGTGATGATACATCCTTCAATTAATGTCATATACTATTCAAGTGCTTTCCCTCTAAGGGACATGGCAATATTTATAATGACAATTTTGACCTTAGTAACATTATGAAAGCTAGATAAGTTTGATATATCCCTAATATGTTCACTAGGAGTGACTTGACCTTTACCATTAAATGTGGGAATACTTTTAGTAAAATTACAAGGTATATCGTCATATGCATTGAGGTGAATGGGATTTTAAATGTTAAAGGCTAGGAAGGAAATATTCCTAGCCACATTTTCCTCAATTTCTTCTTCACTTTCTTGATCCTATTGGCTTTAAATGTCTTGTTATTCTTCAATGGTCAAGATAGGTTGAGTATATTGAACTTGAAGAGGAAGTTCAGGTTGAAGGAGTGGATTTATAAGATTGAAACTTCTACTAGAATATGATATAGTAAGGAAAATGATGTGTGAACACAAGAAATGATAAAACTTGGTCTAAAACAAAAAATTACCCTAAATGGAATCACCAAATGTTGAGTAAAACACTATATGCATCTATGATGTTGTCAAGACTAGCATTCACCTTGACAAGATGTCTTTAGGACAATGATCCCACCAAGAATTCCAAAATTATTATTACTAAATCTTATACCCTGGAGTTTCTTATTCACACCTAATCTAAGATTTTGGAAACATTGGAGTACCTCTATTGTGGGTTTCCTATAGTAGAGGTAGACCTCTATGTTTAAGGGCTATCTCCCTATATTTATCCTTGCTTGATTATCGCTTACACTAAATATTTTTTTGGATGAAAAGGGATATAAGTGAAATGAAAATAACCTAATATAATGAGTTGATACACTATAAATATATCCATTAGACCACCATATAATTTCACTATGATACATGACTCACAACACTAGTCTCATAATCTTGAATTGCTCTAACATTAGTATTTAAAACATGGAGGTGATATTCATTAAACTACTCAAGGTGAGAGAACCACAGGGCATATTATACTTTATATGGACAAATTCACTAGCTACACTTCATGTCACCTATTAGAGAGAGGGATACTTGCATCAAACATGAAAGGGTTGAGAGAAAGCAATGATAGACACTAATCAGTTGAGCTTTCACTATACACCACTTCACACTCTTAGACAAGATAGATTGTGATCTCAAAACTAGATTGCACATATTATTTAAAATAAGAAATAAAAAATAAAAATATTAGGGCTTCATCATACTAGGTGTGGAATAAAATACAAAAACAAAAATGGCTTGTATTTATAGAACATATGAGAGTAGATAAAATATAATAAATTTAAGGGTCATAATGCCACATGTCAAGGAATTAAAAGTAGTTAAATTTTATAATAATTAAGTATATAATATAGGACTATAATATATTATTTTATAAGTGTCCATCTGAATCATAAAACTCCTAAAACTAGCATAGAGACCTTTTAACTTCCTTCTTAAAACTACCTTCATGATTAGGCATCTTTTGGGTACTTAAAACTAAACTAGGGAGAGTTTAATCATGTGCACCATCTTAGGGGGTTATAAAAATTAAATTACTATTATAATATAAATCCCTAACTAATATCCATTTTTTGGACACTTATACTCACCATCTGTAGTCATTCATTAGTCTTCTAGGGGTCATTCATCACATTTGTTATCTATGTAGCCTTCAGTTTCTCAACCAAATAAATGAAAGAGGTGTCAGGAAAAATTATAGAGTCTATTTTCATTAAAATCCATGAATTAGACCTTTAAAATGTCTAAAAACCAACTTCTCATCTTCTCACTTGGCAATTAGTACTTATCTTCAATATCTATTTAAGACTACCTATGACGAATGGCTCAATATAAGTGTTTCCATGCCTATCTATTTTTATAAATGGACATAGGTAGTTATAAAAATTACTAATTGATATCCCAAAATTATTATCACTTCTTATTTCTCTTCTACACCTATAAAAAACACAAAAACCTATAGAAAACAATATTTTTAGCTTGTTTGTACAAGTAGGGTACAAACCAATTAGATGAGAAGGAGAATTGGAGAGTATTAAACAAGTTTCAAAAACTTTATAGGTAAAACTACCCACTATGAGGGAATTCCCACTTGTTTTTTCTCCATCATGTCAAAGATACGGTTTTAGGAGAGTTTTGAACTATTTTGTTTATTAGAGATGGTTTGTATAAACCAAACATTTAAACTATGAAAACATTACACTAAAATAAATTTTAGGACCTCTTTAAACTCTCCCCATGTTATTGAGGCACCATGAAATAGGTCCATAGAGGTATGAGTGTTTGAATTTGGCATATTGAGTTGTGCCTTTATGATGGTTTCAAGATAATTTTACCATTCTTTGTTACTTTAATACAAAATAGAAATCTACATAATCTTAAAATTAATTTTTAAGGTCATAAAATTCATTAGAGGTTCATCTGGTGTTATAAATTAATTTGAACGTCATTAGGGTATAGGCTTAGTCTAGGCCTAATAGGACTAATTGCATTTTAGTTACCCATAACCACCTCTAAGTTGTTTCTCAAGACTGTAGGACCTCCTCTATGATTTTTCATGCTCAAAAAAACATTCCACATATTTCCTTAGTTTTATAACTCTCCTCATGCCATCCTCTTATCATCTTCTCACCAAGCCTAAATTTCATGATGACTAGGAGTGCCCTATTTTAGAGACAAAATAGAGGACATCTCCCCTATTTTATCAAAAAATTTGAGAATTTGGGAGGTTTTATTAGGTCATGAAGACATCCTACACAAAATTTTAAAGATAGACCATCTTTGAGGGTCTCTTGACAATCTAAAAACTTAAGACTAGATTAGAGCATTGGTGATTGCATGTACGAATGCAAGGTTGGTCTTGACTTTAGGTTGATTTTTAGTTAAACATATCTATTTATTATCTCTAAAATCCTCAATTACTTAATTACACTAATTTGGGAGTGGTTTCAAATGTGTTAAACCCCTTACCATTTTTCCAACTTTCTCAATCTACATCTTTCCTTTGCTTAAAAGTGGCCTATCTATTGTAGCAGATAATGTCACCTATAAATGATAGCCAACTTAAGTTAAAAAATACTCTTTATATATTAATTATGGCCCAATAATTTCATTAATACCTATTGGTACTTATAGTATCATTGGATCATTTTCACTTGAGTAAATGTTTATGCTTGGAGGATTTTCAAAATCTAGTCTCTTATATCCAACTATGTGTATATCTATAATAAAACAATAGGTGATGATTTATGAGAGAAAAGGTTATAATAGGTGATTTTCTATGACAAAACCTTGTACATAAACTTATTTGTATTCTATGAGATCAATAGTATCATTCCACATCTATATAAGCTCTTCACATGCATAGAAATAAAGTCTCACCTATCACTACAAGTTGGTTGCTTATAGTCATTCCAATGCAATATTCATTGAGTCTTTTAGGTTACAAATATATAAGTTGGAATCCATCCAAAAAAATCTCTCCTTTAGTCAAGAAACCACTTTCTTTTATCAAGTCATTGCCCTTAGGCCTGGGCTACATCATGGAAACAACTAGAACTTCCTATTTCTCAAGACACTCCACTATGAGAAGGTTTGGTATATGAGTAACAAGTGATATGGAGAGGTTAAGGTAATCTATCCCCAAATGGAACTTTCCAACTTTTAGGCATGGTTATCATGTTTGCCTAAATTAAATGATCATATCACTACTAGCTTTATATTTCTATGTTATTTGACCTTAATGAATGTCTTATATGAGTTCTAACACCTTTATTTCAACTCATCATACCTCTGTTAGGGCTACCTATAGGTTCTAGTTTAGGAAACATGTAAGTGAAGATGTGGTGTAAGACTTTAAGTGTTATATTAGTTCTTAAAACCAGATTTTAACCTTTAGAATAACATCAAACTCCATTTTTCCACCTTAAGATACTTCTCACCATATTTAAGCATCCTTGCTCCATGAACATGACTACTCAGGGTTAGTTCCATCTGATTATTGGTGATAGTCAGAAGGGAAACTGACTATATGCATTGTGTTAAGACTTGTATCCTATAAGGAACACTATTGATATAAATAATTTCATGAAGGAAAGATGATCAACGTTCTATATGAGAGTGGAAACAACACTCCATATATGTTTTGAAGACACTTTAGGAAGGTAAGCTTTACAAGACTGAAAACATTATCTACAAACTATCAATGGAGTCCTTACTAGTAAGAATGAGATTATTATGTCTCGAGTATTCACCCCACAAACTAAAATTAGTTAAAAACATTATGATAATTATGTTCATACTCCTTAGGCTAACATACAAGCATTGGTTTGCAAAATTCAATCCAAAGCAAGGAGAAAATTTAATGCCATGGGGATGTGCAGCAAAAAAATAAGAGCATACCTTCTCAAAAATTATTCATATAGAAAAAACAACTAATACTCTAAATATTAACATGATCTCTAAATATACAATGATTTTTATCATCCACCAAAGGTGCTTGATCCAATTCACCTCCTATTTTCTTTATCAAAATAAAATTGGTTGACCATTTTTACATGAAAAGGAGAGTGACAGAATAAATAGGATGGTTTTTGAAATATTTGATATTTTAAATGCTTAACAATCATGTAAGTTATTTTAGGTAACCTAAAGGGACACTATTGAAACATCTACACATGCCAAAGCTATTACACAAGCTGTATAACTGCCCAGAACCACATGAAACTACCACTTTTCCCACTAGTCTTCTTGTTTTGATGTTGTACCTACATTTTTTAGTCCAAGACTACCATATATGATAATAATATAGAATGTATAATATTTAAATATTATTTTTAATACTTATCCTCTATGGGAAACCATACAAGTCTATTAAATGACTCAAAATGTGACCTTAAAATGACATAAGACTAACTCTAGACAAATATGACAAGGATACACATATATTTAACCTTATTAAATACCATTGGACACATTTTACACTATATGGGACCTTATGACAAGTTTAAAATACATAAGGGGTTGAACTAATTTGACTTGTGTTCAAATTAGTCAACAAGGATGAAAACCCTATATTAGATGTGAGGGAGATGTGCATGGGCCATCTACGATGGATCAAGTCTTCAAGAAGGTAGTTTAAAAAGAGTCTGAACTAAAGTATCTTGCTTAGGATATAGAGAATTTTAGGAAGTTCAAAGTATCCAAACTAATTATTAAGAAAAAAAACTATAAAAGGAATGGAAATTCCAAGAATTATTTTAAGAATTTAGAATGTTAAGTTTAGTAACTTCTTGGGTAGTAAAGAAGTGGAAGGTCAATTCAAGTCTGGTTTAAATGGGAACTAGTATTCATAAAATAAATGGCTACATAGATTATGTTTCATATATGGAGGTGATAACTATTATAGGGAATGTACTTGAGGAAAGTCTAAAGTCAAAGCTAAGGTACAATGCAACACAAGAACTTTCAACAAAGAATCTATGAAACTATTAATAATCATCAAGTTTATTTTAAAGCTTCACCTATTGAGGTTCTAGGTAATATCTTTGGTTAGCATATTTCCATTTTGATAGATATTGGAGTGACAAAGTGTTTTATTTCTCTAGTCAGGATTTCTAATTTGTTTAGGAATGTTAGTTTAATGGCAAATGCATGGTCAGTGCAATATGGGAATGACACCAAGGTTAAATTTGATAGGTGTTTAGTGGAAGTTGAGATTGAGTTTCCCAAATTTAATACTATAGTATATCTTTATGTAACTTCACTATCGTTATATGATGTAATCCTAGGGGTGAATTGGCTTACTAAGCATAAAGTGAATGTAGATTTATATCTTAATAAGGTATAATGTCAAGATGATTTTGGGAATTAGACTTAGATTTAGGGTGAGAAAAGGGAGTTGAGACTTATCTTTTTACAATTTAGCTTAATAAGACTTATAGGAAATAATATCAAACATTTATTGTTAAAATAAATGTTATGGAGGAAATAAAGGAATCATCCATTAAATATTACCTTTTCTTTAATAACTTCTAATATGTGTTTCCAAAGGAATGGTTAGGATTACTACCCAAGCAAGAGTTTAATTTCTCAATTGACATAATACTAAGTTTGGAACCACAATCTAAGTCACCTTACAAGATGATGACTACATAGTTGGTTGAGTTGAAGGCTCAATTACAAGATTTGTTACATAAAGGATTGATTGAACCAAATGTGTCAGCATGGGGTGCACCAATCATGTTTTTAAAGAAGAAGGATGGTACTCTTCATCTGTGTATTGATTATAGGATGCTAAATAAAGTGACAATCAAGAACAATTATCCATTACCTCATATTGATGATCTCTTTGATCAAATGTGAGGGGTTACCATTTTATTGAAGATAGAGCTCCAAGTGGGATATCATCAATTAAGGACTCAAGAAGAATATATTCCTAAAACAACATTTAAAACTCATTATGGGCACTATGATTTTGTAGTGTTTCCTTTCATGTTAAAAAATGTTATGGTATCATTAATGAATCTAATGAACAACATGTTTAGGGAATATATAGATCAATTTGTGTTGGTTTTTCTATATGATATACTTATTTATTCTAATAATGAGGAAGAACATTTACAATATCTATATTTTGTGTTATAGCATTTGGAAAAGAAAAAAACTTAATGGTAAGTTGTCCAAATGTAAATTTTTATAGAGGAAAATACAAATTTGGAACACATTATCTCTATATAAAGAATTTTAGTTGATTCAGTGAAGATAAGATCCATAATGGAGTGGACAACACCCAAAAAATTGCACAAGGTAAGAAATTTTATGGGACTAGTAGGGTATTATAGGAAATTTGTTACAAATTTCTCAAAAATAGCTAATCTAATTATCTCTTTTTCATATAAGAATCAGAGTTTATTTGGTTAGGCAAGTGCAACAAAGATTTATAGGAGTTGAAAAGGAGGCTTATGTCAACACATGTGCTAAGAGTTCATAATCTTAATGGTTAATTGTTAGTAATCACTAATGCATTTTGGGATAGTATTGGAGGATTTATTATGAAATATAGTTAATTTGTAGCATATGAGTCTAAGAATATCAAACCATATGAGGCAAATTATGTTCCACACAATCTAGAACTTGTGGAAATTTTGCATACTTTGCAAGTTTGGAGGCATTATGTGTTAGGAAAATTATTTGATCACAATAATGACAACTTGGGTCTAAAATATATATTCTCCCAAAATTACCTAAATTATCTTTATAAATATTAGTTGGAGTTATTATTTGACTATGGTTTTTATGCTAGTTAGATCAAGGTCAATAAAAATAGAGTTGTTGATGCCCTAAGTCATAGATGGTATATAGAAGATTTGGTTACTATAAATAGTAAATTTCATGATCAAGTTATTATATTCTCCACTAGAGATTAATTCTATGATAAAGTTAGGAAAGCTTTGTTAGAGGTTGCTCAAAACCATAATTTCAAAGTATTAAAGTTAGATAATGATGGTATTTTGAGGTATAATAACAAAATTAATGTACTTAATAGAGAGAATTTGAGGAACACAATGCTAAAGGAATTTCACAATGCCTATTATTTAGGTCACCCTAGAGTGACTAAGGTCATGGCTAAGATAAAACCTCTTTATTTATGTAAAGGAATTAAAAGGGATGCAATATATTTTATGTCTTGTTGTTTGGAGTGTTAGCATGTGAAATCTGATCATGTGCATTGTATAGGATTTTTATACCCTCATTATATACCAAAATATAAGTGAAATGTAACTTTTTATTTGATAGGGTAAAATATAGGTTTTAAGGGACTTAGAACCATCAAATCAAATTACACCAAATTAAATAGGCCAATAGCATGGCTAAGAAGCCAAGAGACAAGGGACTATATTATCAAACCAAGAATAAAGAACATGAAGTGGAATGTAATAAGTGTGGAATTTGTCTAAGGTTTGACATTATCACATAAATAACATGATATGATATTGGTGGTAGTTGATAGACTAACCAAGGTAACACACTTCAAATTAGGTAATTTGATTGATGATGTACCAATGTTTGCAAAGAGATTTATGAAATAGGTGTACTGGTTACATGGGTTTCCAAATAAATTCATTTTGGATCAAGATATAAGGATGACATCTAGGTTTTGGTGGACTCTAAATTTAGATTTGGTCACACAATTGAATTTTAATATTGCATATCATCTAGAAATAAATGGACAAATAAAGGGAGTAAAATATGTTCTATAAGATCTTATTCAAATGTTTTTCATGGATCAACAATAACAGTGGAACGAGTATCTTTAAATGGTAGAGTTTTTTTATAATAAATCATTTAAAGAATTATACAAAAATGGGGTGTCAAACACCAATCAGTCAGGATAAGCTAGAAGATAGAGTGGTCTTTGGTCCTAAAATGCCTATAGAAATGGAAAGAGTAGGTCAAGTTAATTAAACAAAGTTTGGTTGAAGCTAGTGATAGGTAGAAAAGATATGTTGATTTTAAAAGGACATAAAGATAGTTTTCTATTGGTGGTAAATTATTTTGGATGGTTAATCCTCACAAGAGTTCTATTAAGTTTGGTAAATTATTGAAGATTTCACTAAGATATGTGGGACCCTTTGAGGTTTTGTATGTGATCAATCCTCTTGTGTATATGCTTACCTTTCTACTATCTCTATCTCTCTTGCATAATGTTTTTCATGTGTCATAGCCTAAAAATAATGTATTCAATCCTTATGATGTATTGGTATGGAATGATTTATAAGTTCTAGATCACAAGGTGGTCATAGTAGAAGTATTCATAATAATTGACACTCAAAAGATTAGTTTGAATAATAGAGAAGTGTAATAGTACAAGTTGTAGTGGGACCAATATTATGAGGATAGTGCCAATTGGGAGGAATATGATTAAAAATGTAGGCTTTTTCCACATTTATTAGTTTGAGAATTTACTATTGTTATTTGATTTTTTACTATATGCTATTTGATTTTAGAACTTTGGTTCCAAATAAGTGCCATTAGGATGATGACTAATTTTAAGGGGGAGGATGTTAAATCTTTATTTCATAAATAAACTTAATTTTTTTATTAAATAGATATTATGGGGTTAATCTTTTCTAATTACTATTGTAGCAAACTATTTTCATTTGTGTAGATGTATGGATAGACATATAATGATTATTTGGTGTGACTCACTACTTGATTGGTTAGTTGTACATGAGGATTATGCTTATTTAGTATTATTATGCTTTAGTAGCATTTTATTGATTATCATGGTTTTATGATAACTACTATTTACATTTGTCGAGTGGATGAAGGACAAATTCTACTCTCTAGACGTATATGAAGGGAGAGTATCATCAGGGAGGATGTTACATATGTAAATGTTGGAGGTGTTCAGATTAGATAACAAACCCATCACAAACCACATGTAACAATAAATGAATGAATGATTAATTTAACATAAATTAAATTTTATTAATTCATGCTTGGATGTGTTGATATGGTTTAGGTCAGTGTTTATATGTTATTCAGTCTTAGTTACAATCATGATTAGTTGATATTATTATAGTGTTGCTAACATTACAAAATGTTTCAATTGTATATTTGTCTTTGAATGACTATACTTTGAATAGTTTAATATACAAGTATTATAGACATGTACCTATAAATATTCAAAAAAAATCATCATTAGAATATATATGCATGGAAAAGAATTAAATTGCATTATTTATCTCATAACAAAATTATTTTTTTACTTTATATCTAACCTATACCTAAGGTGGTACCTTGGGTGATTTAGTTCCTAAATATTTAATGGTTACACATGTATGTGGCATTGATTATTTAAATGTATTATATAATGAATAAGTGGAGGATAGGGATTAAGGATATTATCAAACATAATAATTATGTTATTTGACATAATGTGATGTCAACCCTAATTTTTAAGATATCATTTGGTTTTGTCTTAGTCTTTGTTGCTTGAACCATGTAATTTGGTGGGTACAGTTTGATTGTGAGTTGAAATATGAGTTCAATGGTTAAGATGAGAGATGTGGGAAGCATGATATGAATTTATGGTTTTATGAATAATATTTCTTTGATAAATTATTTTAGATAGTGGCTCACTATTATTTTAGGCATTTTCAAAGGGCATGCAAGACATGGAAAAAATAATAAAGAAGAAGGGATTACTGGGATTTTAAAGGTTAGCCATGATAGATAGAGAAGAATGAGAGGAAAAAAATAACTTTAAATTGTAGGAAAGGGTAGACTAATTCTATAAATATATATGTAGGGTTTGTTCTTATTTCACACTAAAAATGTGTATGCATGTTATACAATTTGATGAAATTGTTTTGTGTTTTATATAAATAGCTATTTAGTGATTAAAACCCTTGAAAAGGGGTCAAGGATTTGACCATCTATGAGAATAAATTCCCATATATAATCAAATTCATCATTCAATTGGGTATAACATGTTTAAAAATAGATAGGGTGACTATGAATATAAAGATATTTATGTAATAAATTTATAAGACTATGTTATTTCATCTGAACCTAAATAGTTGTGTGATATTGTGTGTTTTATTAAAATGGTCAAGTGTTATTAAATTGGGTATGAAACATTTATTTGGTTTGGGGATTCAAAAAAGGTTTTTTTAGAAAAATAATTAATTGTGTTAGTCTTGTAGATAAAATAACTTTAAAAAATCGTTCAAATGGGGGATTCAAAATAGGGTTTTTGATATTTAAATTATTGACTATGTTTGTTATAGAAAATGAAATGAATGTGTGGTTCTTTGATTTTTTGAAGTATAGTGAATTGGTTGTTTATTCATTTCAATAAATGGCTTGGGATATTGTTTGAGTCTAGGGTTATGTTTGTATTTTTGGATTATATAAATGAGGGTTTCATTTGATGTAATATGACTATGTATATTTAGTTATGATTGGACTATGTATAATAATTTGTGAGTCAAAAGTATCAAATGTTTATTCATTGACTTTGTTTAAATGGATAATTAGGGAATGTGAGTCAATTTTGCATAATGTTGTCTAGGCAACTGAGAAATATTAATCAACTTAGTTTGGTTTTATAAGCATTGTGTATATAAATTATATTCAATTGTGAATATATCATTATAAATTTATTATGTAGAGGATTTTTTGATGTATATATATATATATATATATGCATTTCTACTATGTTTAAGTATTTTGGGTTGACTGTGTAAAAATAATGATTCTTGGACTACTTATAAATGGCTATTTATTGATTTTCTTAAAGAAATATTTGTGACTATGAGGTGACTGTGTTATAATGGTTATTTATTGAATTAGTTTATCGACTAGGTATGCAAGTTTATATTGATTAAGATTAAATTATAATGAGTCCACTGTGTTTATAATATTATGTGATTACTATGTATGAAATATTGTATGTACTTTTCAGTTGAATAACATACTACAAGATTTAGTATTGGTTATATCGATTGAGCATTGATGTAAAGTCAAAGTTTGATTTACATATTATGTTTGGGCTTTAAACATTGTAATATGTAAAGATAAACTATTTTGAGGTCTTATATGTTAAATTGGGTGATAAACATGTGATTAATGATTTAAATAAATGAACCATATGGTACGTAACAACATTTAATAGTTTATATTGTATGCATTTAATTCATGTTTTGAATGTTATGTGGTGTTAATGTGATTTCTATTTTGTTTAAATATCAGTTGATTTTTGTCAACTAGGGTAATTGGAATATGAACATATATATATATATATATATATATATATATATATATATATATATATATATATATATATATATATATATATATATATATATATATATATACATATATATGTAATTATGGATTATACATAAAGTTAAATATATATTATTTATGAATAGTTCATAAATACACACACACACACACACACACACACACACACACACACACACACACACACACACACACACACACACACACACACACACACACACACACAAAAAAGTTAACATAGATTTTATATGCACATATATACTTATAAAAATGTATGACCATTTATATGTATATATCAAGCCATTAATAAGTCAGTGTTTAAGGGTTTTTAATTATATAAATATAGATGTACATATTTGGTATTCATATGTTTGCAGATAAATTGATATGTAATAAATGTTTATTTATAGTGAAATTTTTTTTATATGTAAGGTGGGATTTAATCATTAATTAATAATAATTTATTTTAATTATTTTTTATATAAGGTAAAATCAAGTTTTATAGGGACATAGAACCATGATAGTACATTTAAATAGTTTTAACAAGCCAACCAGAGCTGAGAGAACAATATAGAAAAACTAATCCTTAGAAAAAAAATAGGAAAAAAAAAATCTTATCTAGGGGGAGGGAGCCTCATAAGTGTCTTAATAAATAATGTTGTCCTTTATTGGGATGAAGGGTTTGTCTTTTGAAAACTTGACATGGGTATAGTTCCCAAGGCCTTTAGCCACCTCCTAGAGGATGATCATCTTAGGCCACTTCCTACCCTTAAATTCCAAAGGAGTATGTTTAGGGGGGACCTCCCTAGGGGATCCCAGGGGGATTTAAGGACTTGGAGAGATTTAATAATAGGGGATTGGGGGGCCTAGCTAAATTTGACAAAATTTTAGATAGTAGCCTTAACCACCAGTGAAGTTCATTCCAGTGGTGGATAAGATTTACCAGGCCAAGCCCTACCTGTTAAACCCTCAAATTAGAATTTTCCACCAATTTTTTATTCTTTTCTAATTCCTCTATCACTATGTCTTTAACTTTCCAAGTTGAGGTTATAGGATTCCCAATTGCAATAGATTTAGGCTTGGGGATAAATAATAGTTTGAAGGGTAGGTCATTAGAGGGATTGGGATAAACTATTTTTAGGGGAACATTTAGGGGTAGATAGGATCCCTTGGTATAGTCCTCCAATAGGTAGTCCTCCTTGGAAAGGGATCCCCTATGGGGGACCTTATAACCTAAAGGGGTATGATCATGTTTAACAAATTGTAGGATTAGAACTTAATGAAGGATGGGATTTATATCGTTATCTTGGTGGAGTAGAAAAATAGTTTCTAAGGACTTGAGAAAGAAATATGGAATACTAATCTTAAACCCAATTAAGTGATATAGGAGTAAGAAATGATGTGAAAAAATTAAATTTTACTTACCTTATATAGTCATGTACCTCATGATCTAAAGGTAGATATTTGGCCAGAATCTCAGGAGGTTAACTTAAGGGAACCCTTTCTTGTCTATTTGGATGAATTCATTCATTATAAAGAATCACTATGGGGATTATTGCTTCTTAGATTGGTCTTTAAATTCATTTTCACTTTCACAAGACATGCCCATGGCATCGCTAATGAATTTCTTTGAGATGTTTATGGTGATTCCTCATGTGGTGACTTACATTTAGTTTATGATGCAATGAAGTCTTAGGAAACCATGGCATTGTGTTTAGTAATGCATTCCATAAACTCTTTAAGGCCTCCCTTCTTCAGTTTCTTCGATACCTTCTTTTGATCATGGACCTATTTACATGATGTGGGTTCTAAATAGTCTCTATCACCACCCATGGTTTCTATAAGTATAGAGATGGAGTTGGAGAGTTGAAAGTTCTAGATGTAGGTAAAATAACTGGGGATCAAATGGGAGGGAACACCCACCAAAGAAATGTAAAATCAATTAATCCCCCTCTCTTTAAAATGAATATGGATCTACTGAATCAATATTTTCCCCATCGAGTTAAAGGGATACAAATGCAAGGGGATGAATATATTAAGTTGCAATAGTATATTCAGTGCAGATGAATTTTTACACCTTTAGGGGATGTTTCTTGTATCATGATAGTTGTTTAAATGGTGGAGATCAACTCTAATGCTAATGAGGAGGTCAACAACCCCATTTCCTTCTTTGTAAGTGTGAATGAGTTGTAAGTGAGGTATGTTATTTAGAATGTGCTTCACATCATTAATAATATCCTTGATGGTGTATGATGGTATAGTTTTTCCTTTCAAGGCATTGAGGATGTTTAATGAATCACCCTCTATAATGATCCTATTCTATTTAGTGCTTGATTCTAGTTGAATACCCTAAAGGTCTGCCTTGGCCTTGGTAAGATGGTTTGTTTGATTACCCATGACACCTACATAAACAACCATTATCTCCCTTTTAAAGTTTTTATGATGCCTCTACCCCATGTAATACTTGGGTTACCTTTGAGTCCCCATCAAATATTAGTTTTACCCACCCCTCAGGAAGATCCTTCCATTTAGTTTCCTTATAGATTATGTCTTTGGTGGAAGGACAAAGAACTTGTTGAACATCTTAGTTTTTAATAATGAGCAACATTGAGGGGTGGCTAATTCTTTATCTTTAGGAGGAAAGGCCTTCCAATTTTTAGATATGGATTGGTAGAGATGGGGGAAGATGTTCTTAAATGGGTGCCTTTTGTTGAGGAATAAAATATCATTATAAATTTTCCATATGCACCAGAACTAGTAAGGAAGGGCAAGATGCCAAAGGAAGGTTAGGGATAAAATGGTCCATATGGGGTTCCATTTTAGAATGAGATCCATGATGCTATCAAGTTTTACCAATGACAAGTTGAGATGATTAAGAATCCAATTAAATTAATTTAGACTAAAATGACATTCTAAAAAAAGGTGATAAGCAAAATCTTCCACACTATGGTAGATCAAACATCTATTAGGGATAATCAGTCCTCTTTTGGCTAAGTTTTCCATAGTTAGTATTATGTTTTGTGCCACAATCCAAAATATGAAATTGACCTTTGGTGTTAGGTGTTTAACCCAAAAAAAATTCTAATGGTCCTAGTTGCTTTGCAAATTGAGTTTAATGGCATGGCTTCAGGACACTTATTATGAGCCATTATCTTTTGCTCTCTAGACAAAATGTTCTTCCTTTTATATGGAGGGAATGTGTGTCTATTTTAAGGTTTGATTAAGGTTCTAAATGGATTAGGATTCTTCCAAGGTGAGATATTCACTGGGGATGACCTTCCAACACTTATCTCTTTCCTTGATTTCCCAGTAATCCTTTAACTTAGAGCCCCATCTTTTCTTGAATTGTCCATGTCACCCAACCCATTTCTCTTGGGATAAAGCGGGGTGGGGGATAACCATGCATCTTCAAAAAATTTATTTTCTCACCATTACTAATTTTTAAAAGGATTCCCTTCTTTAGGATATCTTTACAACTAGTTATGGCTTTCTAGAAGGTGGATCTGTTAACAAGGCCTTCTTCCCATATGAAATTTTCCTCCTCCACTTCTTATAGATATTTATCCTTTAGGATTATTGTCTATTCTCCACTATATTTCATTAGGAAATAGCCTATTTTTTCCAATAATTCTTTTTTCATAAAATTTATGATTCTAAGGCTGAGGCCTCTATTTGATTTAGGGAGATAAACATTTTCCCAATCTACCAAATTAAATCTAAATATTTCTTATGTGCCTCTCCATAAAGTGTTTTTTGTATTTGTTTGATTTTGGAGGAAAGGATGGATGGAATTTTAAATAATAACATTAGGTAAATAGGAATACTCAAAATGGAAGCCTTGAGGAGCTAGTATTTTTCCACTTGGGTGAGAAGGTGACCTTTTTAGCCTATGAATTTGATTTGAATGTGATCAATAAGGGTGTTCCCAAGTTGGGATTCCATTTTTATAGAAAAGAGAGGGATACCCAAGTGATTATCAAATAATTTTCCCACTTGATAGTTAGTAATTTTGGAAATTCTTTTGTATCGAGGAGGTGGTGTATTGATAAAGAAGAAAAAACTCTTTTCAAAGTTGATACATTGGTTGGACACTATTTCATAGTTTTTAAGGATACATTTGAAGAATTTGTCTTCCTCAACTGAAGCATATTCTATGATGATAGTGTCATCAATGAACTACTATTGGGTGATAGGATTAGTATTTCGGGCCACTAAAATACCGTTTATCAGACCTTGGTTGCAAGTGCATCTCAAACTTCTCCCCAAAGTTTTAGCTAATATGATGAAGATGTACGGATAGAGGGGGTCTCCATGTCTTAAATCTCTTGAGGCAAGAAAAAATCCTTTATGAACCCCATTTATATTAATGGAGAACTTAGGGGTAGAAATATAGTTCCATATGATTTTTTAGGTATCTTGATTTAGCCCAAGATTTTCCAGAGTCTACATCAAAAGTACCATGAAACATGGTCATAAGACTTTAAAATGTATATTTTGAGTAGCATGCCTTGTCTTGAATATTTGGTGATGGATTGCACAACTTCATGAGCTATAACAATACTATCGAAGATTTGCCTACTAGCTATCAAATCCCCTTATTACTCCCTAGTGATTGATTCAAGTAGGGATTGCATGCATTTGACCAGGATGGAGGAAAAAAATTTGTATGTGGTGTTGTACAAGCTAATTATCCAAAAATCTTGAATTTTGGTTTCATATTATTTTTTTAGGATTAGGACTAGGAAGGTATTGTTGATTTCTTTATGAATGGATTTGGAGTGGAAGAAATCTTTGGTTGTTTCTTCAACTTCTAGGTGAATAATGTCCCAATATTTTTGGAAAAAGAAATGGTGAACCCCATCTAGTCTAGGTGCCTTGAGTCCATCCATGAGGAATATTTCACTTTTTATTTCCTTATCTAAATGGGTTTAGATGAGGGAGGTGTTATATGAAGTTAAGAAGACTTTGTCAAAGTTGGAAAGTGTAGAAGAGACCAATAGATTATCATGTTTGCCATCCTCTGAAATAAGGTTCTTAAAAAAATTGATAATATGTTATAAAATATCATCCTCATCCTTGTTGATGGTTCCATCTTCCATTTTAAGTTGGGAGATTATATTGATATTACTATCTCTAGAGGCTGAATGATGGAATTGTTTTGTATTTCTATCTCCCTCCTTCACCCATAAACATCTAGATTTTTGCTTTTAGTATGCCTCCTCTTTTGCTTCTAGATTCTGAAAATGACACATGTGGTCTTTTTCCTTAGAATACACATGCTCATTATAATCCCCAGAGGCACTAATCTCTTCAATAATTGAAAGCTCCATTTCAAGGGCCTTTTTCTATAAAATAATATCTCCAAAAATTTCCATGTTCCATATTTTCAACTTGATTTTTAGGAAGTTGAACATTTTTTGTGAGAATGAACATGGATGATCCTAAAAATGGTTCTTCCCACCATTATTTCAAGTAATTAGTCAAAATAGGGTGATGGGTCCATGTGCTTTTGAATTTAAAAGGACATCATTTGGGCTTAGAGATTCTATCCACTTCAAAGACCAATGGGTTGTGGTCAGATCTAATTTTTGGAAAACAAGAAAGTCTAATGGAAAAAAGAGTGTCCCAATTTAAAGTTATCAAGAATCTTTTAAGGTATACTTGAGTCAAATTTTCTCCTAACCTTCTATTGGACCATGTAAATGGGATTCAATTAAGTTCCACATCTACTAATCCTATGTTTGTAATGAATAATTAAAATCCAACATGCTATCCATAAGGTCAGTGAGACCACCCTTTTGTCACCCATGGTGAGAGGAGTATTGAAATCACCTATCACAATCTAGTTCTAGTTAGTACAGTTCTTGACAAAATATGCTAGTGCCTTCCAAAGAAAATTCTTGGTATTTTTAGAGTTAGGAGAGTAAATATTGGTTAGGATTCATTTATCCTTTATTGATATGATAGTTAATAAAACCAAGAATTGGCTGGAGGATTTCCATAGCAAGTCTCCTTCCAAAGCATTAAGGTTCTAAAAGATATCCAAGCCTCTTAAAGCCCCTATGGATTTTGTTGCGAGGACATGGGAATTTTTCTAGGTTCATTTTATACAAATTTTGAGAATGGAATCAAACATTTTGGTTTCCTAAATAAGAAAATAGAAGGATTAACCATTTTTATAGTATTGCATAGAGTCCTTTGTTTATTAGGGTTGTTTAAGCCCCTAAAATTCCATGATATTGCTTTCATTTTTGATCTTGTTTAATTTTAAGAGTTTTTTGAGAGCCATTAACAATCTCTTTTGTAGTTTCTAGATTCCTAGTTAAAATTCTGGTGGATCTACCAATCAATTTAGGGGTAACAACAAGATTAGACTTTTTCCTACATCTTTTAGATTCAATTATTAATCATGAGAAAAATTATAAATTGTTTATTAGAATAAACAATGTTGTATTTGTTATTATTGTGAAATTCCTAAATTGTATTATTTATTTATAATACTTGTGGACACAAGATGTTTGCATGAAATTGGTAAATTTCTTAGATATTATAATGGTTGTTTGAAAAAAATTAAATTTTAATACTTCATATTCAAAAATGTACTTTGGCTATATTGAAACTTAGGAAATATTTATGTGATAATAAGTTATTATTCAACATGAGATTATTTCAAGTGTTTCTTGTATTTAATTATTGTGGTATTAAATACTAATCTATATGATAAATCCTTGGAATTATTGTTTATGGATTATTTATAGATATGGTATTACTGATTCTAATGATTATTAACATGAGGTGGTTATCATGTACACATTTAGAGTCATTAATACTTAGATTAAATCAAATCTGATTGATTATGTGTGTGATTATGATTGGTCTAATGGATCATTAAACCATATAAAAACTTTGGCCAAAGTAACATTTATATTTAAATGTTATTATTTCATCTATTTTATTATATGCATGCATGATATCATATTAGAATATAATTATTTATAATATGTTGCATGTAGTTAGAATCTTAAAACACATAGGGTTTAGTTGATTTCTTGATACCTACACCATTATCATTTGCTTATCCATGTAGGGAGGGCCATAAACTAAGTTTTCATTGTGAAAGGGATCTATGGTCCATGGTTGGTGTAGAAAATAACCTGGATGATGCTCTCCCTCTCTTCTAATAGTCAGCTAATAAAGACTTTCACTCATGATTTCAGTTTATATACATATAATGAGTTTATCGATGCTTGTTTGTTTCATTTAATATTGTATTTAATTATATAAACTCTTATGTAAAACCATTTTACTTTCACACTTGATAAACAATAAATTGGATGCTCATTTTATACTATTATTATATTAAGTTTCAATAGTTAGCTAAGTTTTTATTAAATAGTTATATATTTTATGACGGATTAAATTTGTTAAGTTGTTGAATGTGATTAGTTGATCATTATATAAATGATTCAATATTTATTTTTTATAAATGATTCATTTAATTAAATATCAATTTATTAATATTATTTTTAAATAATCTGATTTGAATATATATATATATATATATATATTTATATATATATATATATATTTAAATTACCATTATTTGAGTTAATCTCAATGGAGTTGTAATAGATTTTGGCTCTAGATATGTGCTTGAACATAGATACAATGGATAAGGATTAGGAAAACATGATCAAGGCATAAACCAACCTATTCCCATATAAAATAATATAAATTGACAAGGCTTGGGTTTTCCAATAAAATATGTGGATAAAAAGTAACACACTCATAACCATCCATGTTTCATAAAATATATCTCTAAATGCATGACTGCACCTAATACTACTAACCTACAACTAGTAAACCTGATTGATTGGAAAAATTTATTCTCTAGAAGTTTTGACATTAGATGAGCTCTCTAGTGGTGAGTCGCTAATAGAGCACTTGGGGACTTATAAGGATCTCTATTGCCTTTATCACAAATAATATGTTTCATCATAGCACCTCTACTCATGCCTACTTTGGTGAGAATTATTATACCAATATATAACATGATACATGTAAAATTATTCCTATTACACCATATATAATAGATAGATACACTTTACTTAATAAAGACACATTATAATATAATTATGTAATAGATCAAGATCCTTGACCCATATTACTAGTTGTAATGATATAAGATAATGAAGGAAAAACTTATAAATAAGCTCTAAATTATAACCAATAATGATTCGCTTTGTATTATTATGACATATTAAACTATATAAAAATTCATAATACACTACTATATCCAAATGTAAATTATTTCAAGAAAACTTTTCTCAAGATTCACCTTAAGGTAGTTGTGCTTGTAAAAGATAATATTAAAATAATATTAAATGTATTATTCATTAGATAAATTACACATTTTTATTAGGTATCCAATTTATTCCATGTCACCAAATCTAATGGTGACATTCAATGTTTCATAAACTATTAGTATCTAAATAAAGCTTGTTTGAAACATGATTTTTCATTACCTAACATTGACATGATTTTAAATTATATAGTTAGGTATAATAAATATTAATTCATGCATGGATTTCTTGGTAAAATAAAATCTAAATTAACCAAAAATATCAATAAAAATTAGCGTTCAATATACCATGTGGATTTTTTAATCTATTGTCATGTTTTTTAGATTAAAAAATGTAGGTGCTATAATATTCATCAATAATGTCAATTTAGTGAAATGAGTGTCACTTGAGACCAAATTGTTATAGATAAACCTTATATCTATCTTAGGGAATATTTTAATCATTTTATATATTTTGTATAAGTCCAACCTATTCCTAGATACACCAAGAGCAACATTAAGCCATTGTCCAGGCACTTAGGCCCCTTACTCACTAGTTTATACCATTAGGGAATTAACATGGCCCTTTGGACACTAGTGCACTACACTAATGATCCAATGACCATGTTACTATCCTTTTTATCCTCACTCTCTGAATGGATATATTTATTATCTCTAAATCACTCCTATGGTTAGCCTAACCCTACTTTCTTCTTAACGAGCACTATAATGCTATATATAGCACTTTCATTCACTTATCCACTATCAATAAAGTAAATTCAAATACTCAAAAACAAAATCATAAATAGTTATGAAAATCAAGGTTAATAATACCTATTCTACCCTAGTACTACATACACCCATCTACATCATCCCAGAGCTAATATTACTTAGATATACAATCTTAACTGACACTCAAGGCATTTAGTTTAGAAATCATACTAGCATTCACTTGTACTTGCACTAGCACTTGGATTAGGTTAAATATATTAGGATTCATCCCCTTTCAAGATATTGGTATGTAGGCAATGGTCAACACATGGGATGCTAAGTTCCATACCATCCTACCATAATAACACCACTTTTTTATATTTGTGATCATCAAATACCTTAAAAAACATGGAGGCCTAGGGTTTCACATGTGAAATAGTCAAAAATAGAAAATAGATAGGAAACCAACATTCATCTTCTTAGGCATAAGTATCTCAGGAATAGGTGAAGATCCACCCAAAAAATCACTGCCCCTAATTGTAAAAGGACATAATTCTACCTTAGAGGACACTAACATAGTGAGATAATATCCAAGAATTTACTCTACTATCTAAGAGGGTTTTTTACTCATTTTTATAGTTAATGACATCTACATAGTATTTGTACCAGTTTCTAGCTTGTACTTCATCCCTCTCAGTTTGTTTATATCTAAGTACATCTATTATAGTTCATTTTATGTTTATATAATAATAAAAGTCAATTAGTATAAAAATTAGAGGATATAATTATTGCATGTTTATTCCATGATTTATAATTCCAACACTTTAAAAATTAAGGTTTTACATACCATAATCTACTTAAAAGATAAAACATTTGGTGAACCCAACTTACTTTGAATAGTTCAAGAACCTTAGCCCTAGATGATCCTAGGGTTTGTATCCTTATTTTTCCTATTACTATTTGTTGTGCTACTATTTTCATAGTCCATATATTTTTTTATGGTTGCTTTCTATTTTCTTGTTTTCTATATGCCATCTCAAAAAGTTATATCTCTTCCTTTAAGAAGATGTGTTGGGCTTAGTGATAACCCTATTGAACATACCTATATTCCTTCCCTTAGATATTATACCATGGATAAATGACCAATTATAACCCACCTCATTGATCTTTCACATCTTGATTATGCAGAATTTAATGATAATGCATCAAAACATGAAAAATATAATTGTCTTGATGAAACACAAGATATGACTCAAGAAACACCCCCCATCTTGATGATGTTAAAATAATAATTAATAAAGATGAGGTCTTAAAAAATTTCATATATGTAATTTGGGAACAAACCAATGATAATGCACAAATTTTTCAAGTTATATTGGAAATTAATAACAAATCACTTGGTCAAACCTCCAATCCCAAATATAGTAATATTTTTACACCCATTATGGGGCAACTCAAACTCTAGAATAAATTGATACAACTATCCAACCCTCACTAGTGGAAACACTTCTTGTGGTTAATACACATTCCTCCTCTTTAGATATATAATACCTGAGGAAAGAGATCCATTCTTTCCAAGCCAAGGTGTTATATTTTTAGGAGGTTACTACTAGACCACATTATGCTTTAAACTTTCATATGCTCCTACATACACCTTGGGTGCAACATATAGTAACAACTCCTTTGCCATCTAGATTTGTGGCACCAAAGCTTACAATGTATGATGGTAAGGGTGAATCAAATGATCATATATGTGATTTTAACACAACAATATTTTGACTACATGTCTAATGATTAGCTCCTCACTAAGTTGTTCCCTCAAAGTTTAAAGGACTATGCATTAAAATGGTTTTATGATCTTCCTAATCAGTCCATCAAAAAATTTAATCCACTGGTAGATATATTTTTTACACATTTTTTAATAAATATCAGAGATAAGGTTTTATATGATCAAATTTCACAACTCAAGAAACCATCTAATGAGCCAGTAGCTGAATATATATTTAGATATAAAACTATATTAGCAAATATGACTAGCCCCATTGTAGATAGTAAACTCAAGGACATATTCAAGTATATTTTATTACTATTATTTTTTGAATACATAATATTCAAAAAGTTTCCATCATTCACAAATTTATGCCATATAATGAAAGAATATGAATCAAGCTTATCTCCATGGACAAATTAAAGTACACAACTGGATCAAATTCAACTAATAAGAGTTATAATAATCCTCCATATAATTTGAGGCCCACTAAAAATAATAATGATAAACTATTATCTTAAAATAAGACTCCTCATATGGCTTGATCACATCCTCAATGGATACTCCTCACAAACCTTCCTGAATCTCTAACACATGTTCTCTAGCAACTCTTAGAATTCAATGTCACATATCTCCCTCCCATAAAAGAGGTTGATACTACTATGCATATTCCAAATATTTATGATGCCAATTAATTTTTTTAATATCATATGGAACCAATCCATACTAAAAATAGATGCATTGGTTTATGACATAAGATACAAGATTTGATATATGCTAATATCATTAATGTCAACACTCCTACATAAGTACCTAGACAACAACCAATAAAAACAAAAAAATTGAAACTATTTTAAAATCCATTTATAAAGCATATAAATAATGATATAGTAGGTACTTTAGGTGTTCTGTATACATATTAGGTACATCCACTACTAGTATATTACCATACTCATACAAAATACACACACCTTCTAAATAATAGCATTGGTGTGTATCATAATATAATGCCATCTAGACCTTTGATCACCTTATCAAAGTAATAAATTTTTGATGATGACTCAAATATATATACTCTCTTTATACACACTTATATTAATCATCATCCTATTCAGAGTGTCATGGTTGATAATGGATCAAGTGTTAACATGTGTACTATCACACCTCTAAAACACTTGGGTCACTCAAAGTAAGATATTTCTCAAATAGATATAATTATTTGTAATTTCAATGTCCATGTTTAAATATCCATAAAAGAGATGTTACTTCCATTATATGTTGGTCCCACACATGTGGCCACTCAATTCTTAGTGGTACCTAGTGTTGGTACATTTGACATGTTATTGGATAGGCCTTGGATATATAAACTTTTGGTTATCCCATCTACTATACACAAATGCCTTAAATATATATATGATAATAAAGTTGTTAAAATATATTTCATTCCATATGAGTACCCCTTACCTATTAAATATTTAGTTACATATAATACACCAATTACCATTATACACAGCTTCTATTAACATGCCTCAATATTAGTTGAGCTACCAATATAGGT
Source organism: Torreya grandis (assembly GCA_037957365.1). Lineage (NCBI taxonomy): Eukaryota > Viridiplantae > Streptophyta > Pinopsida > Cupressales > Taxaceae > Torreya > Torreya grandis. The sequence goes on along the minus strand of JARHVA010002621.1, from coordinate 1,621,824 downwards.
GAGGTCTACTCTCAAGACATTACCACATATGCATGCTCTCCCACAGAGACCTATATTATATATAACCCTATAAAAAATAAATGTTGTGAATTATATATATCCTCTCTCTACCCCATTATCATTTAGATATGTGTTACAACAAATAACACCCATACTAGTTACAAAATCTTCTACCATATGGGTCCTCAAAAACCACATAATTGATAGGCATATTCAACTAGATCCATAGATTCATAGCCCCAATCCATAGGTGGTTTCAACTAAAAATTAATAACTAAATCCAATTTAAATATCTCATATACCTCATTGCACAACATGGGTGGTCACTCTTCCCTTATTTGATATAGGACACCCTGATAGCGAGTATCTTACAAGATTAATTAGTTAGTAAGTTCCTCTCCACTTGTGCATGGTTTATATTAGTTTTATCTTTGTATATAATTTCATATTAATTTTTTTTTACATAGATTATACTCCAAAAACATAAAAAATATATAAATTTTCCAAAAATACAAAAACATTCAAATATTTACTCAAAAAATAAAAATGTTTCCTTTTATTTTCCATATAATATATATGTTTTTTTATGTTAATATATTTAGATTTATCATACATACATGATTCACTTGTTCTCTTAAAATGGTTTTATATTACTAAAAGACTCAATTATTATATATAGATCTAGTATTGATACTATCAACCCACTCGGGGCACATCCATAAATACACATATTCAACATTGATACATTCTCCCATTGGTGGCATCATAATATTAGAGGTTTGTCAATGATGTTTCCAAGGTGAACAAGGTGGTTTATGAAGTATGATGTGTTTTAGGATGATAATAACAAAGTGTGATTTAATGTGTTTCAATATTATTTCATTATTCTTCACTATTTGCTTGATATAGGCAATTGCTGGTTATTATTGATAGTTTGGAGAGATATAACACATATTCAAGTTTTTAAGGACAAAAAAGAAGTTTTAATGCATCCATATATGTCTTGGTGAAGCTATAATGTGTCACTCTATCATTTGGAATAATAAACATTCATCTTATAGCGTAAGAGAAGTTAGACCATCACTGCACATCATGTAAATATGAATGAACCAACAAGTTTGTGTATTCATTTTAGGCACTCAAAAAGTTAAAATTGGTCAAATGTTTTCATAGTGATGTTGTATAGAGTTCAAATAATGTACTCTAGATATTTAGGGTCTTGAAGTGTTTTCTAGCTCAAGATATAAATCTTAAAAGTTACTCTAGTAGACTGTGATGGGCCAGATATCATCAAGTTTAACTACATTGAAGTCTATGTTCAACTAGTTAGTAGATCTAATGGTGCATGTTAAATCATTGATCTTGATCCAAAAATGTGTATAATATTAATTATGTCAAATATAAAACTGATAGTGACATGTTTCACATTCATGGATTTTAGACATAATATCAATGATTCATGGATGATCATGTAGTCAGATGATCAATGGTGCAAGTCGAGTCAAAGGGTCAATGTGCATAGAGGCACATGGGGCTGCCAAGTGGCATGATCATGGAAGATATGATATTAGATCAATAGTTAGAATTTAAAGATAAATATTGGCTAATCCATAGATATAATTATTTTATATTTTTGTAAATTTTATAGAATACATGAGATGAGGTTAACATGCTTGATGTTTAACATATGCTCAGTGACTATTAGTATTCAAATGTTTGAATTTATGAAGAAAACTAGTGCTCCATTTTTTGGATATATATTTTGATTTGTGAATAATTTTATGTTAGTGTAAAATTAAAAGTTTTAAAGGACTTCAAAGAACATCAAAAAAAATTGATTAGAAGATTTGGATGTTTTTATAGTTACATATATTGAGCTTAAAAGTTTTTTGTGTTTGATCATGTTCTGCAAGTGACCCAAGAAGGATAATTGAGTTGTTATTGCTAGTTTTTTTTATGTTTCAAAATGATATATTTATTAGAGAGTGATGTATAATAAATGAGGATAATTTATGTGGATTTTCAAGGTTTGAACAATCCATATTTAGTATGGACAAAGGCTTGGAAGTTGATTGTATGTTCATTCATGGTGTTACTATCAACATAATAATGTTTGAGAAATTTATTTTATGGGGAGTAATAATTTGAATATATATTAGAGGTCATATAGAGTGGAATAATTTATTTTAAAATGATCTTGTGTTCTTTTTGTGATCAATTAATTTATAAATTGGTGGATAGGTCTCCATGAGACCTATAGGAGCTACTATGGCCTTATTGAAAGGCGTAGCTACTTAAGTGTGACCCATAGATGATATGGAAAAATTGTGAGGATGTATTTGATATATATTTTATCATAATATAATTATTAATTATTAAGACAAGTATCACAACTAATGAATAAAATAATATTCATGAAGAATCTACAAATAGTGGAGACAAAAGCAATGGTTTCAAGATTTGAGTATGACATGTTGAGTTGTTGTTGTGTGTATGAAGATTAATATATTTTTAAATGTTGTAAGAGATATTTGGATGCCTTGAGAGGTAGATCATAGTGAATATTGCATGTATGACCTTGTGGTCATAATTATAATGTTGAATGTATAGGCTCTATGCATGAGAATAAGTGAAAGTGTGTAGTTTGATTCAAAAGGTGGTTTTGGATACATTACTTGTGTGTGAAAATTTGAATGAGTAAAGAGGGTTGAAAAATATTGTTTTATAAAGTTTCTCCATCAAATTGAGAAGTAATAAGAGTTTCAGAGTTGTTCTTTTCAAACATGTTGTGTTGTTTCTCAACATCTTAGGCAAGTTGGTGCTTATTATATTTAAGGGTCGGTGCTCCTTGTGAAGGAGGTGCTTCACTAAAGTCTCATGTTTTTAATAATATTATAGGAAAATTAGTGTATGTGTTTATAGTATTGAGAGTGGTTTTTACCACCAAAGAGTGTTTCCCACATATATCTTTTGTTATCTTGCTAATCTTTCATGTTCATTGCTATGAGTGGGTTATGTATTTCTTAATTTATTATGGTGTATGACTAAGGGTTTGAAGGACTTAGTTTTATGTTTTGAAATATCTTGATTAAATGATTCACCCCCCATCTAAATTATTTTACCTCTAAAAATTGGTATCAAAGTAAGACCTTCTATACAAGTTTAACCACTTGAAGGTAATCTTAGGTACAAGGATAAATTCTCAAGGATTTTCTATTAAGAAATCTCCATTTTTAAATGCATCCAATTATGATTTATAGAGTGAAATAAGTAATTACCTACATCATGTCCTTGGGTTTTGACACTTGGAAATCTATTTTGGATGGTTATTCCATGATACCTACTCCTTTGACTAGTGTTGTAGGTAAGAAGCTAAGTGAGAACAATTCTAAAGATATGAATGTTATCATTTGTAGTCTTTTTGTGGCTAAGTTCACCAAGGTAATCCATTGAATGTTTTCCAATGATATTTGGGACAAATTTCAGCTCATATATGAAGGAGATTAAAAATTCAAATAAGCCAAACTACAAACCTATCAAAGGAAATTTCAAAGTCTTAAAACAAAGGAAGAGGATATTGTAGCTTCCTATTTTATAAGAGTTGATGAGGTAGTGAATATGATAAAAGGAATGGGAGAGATTATTTAAGAATGAATTATAGTGTAAAAGGGATTAAGATCTCTCACTTTCAAATTTGATTCAAAAGTTTCTGATATAGAAGAAAGTCATGAAATCACCAAAATGAAGATGGACGAATTGTATGGTAGTCTTTTTTCCTATAAGATGAGAGTAAACGAGGATAAACCATAAAATAAATAAGTAGATTTCAATGAAAAAAATGGAAAAGAGGAATTTATAAGGTAAGAAGGTTAAGGATGATGAAATTTTTGAATTTGATGATGATGAACTAATAGCTTTATTAACAAGAAAACTGAAAATAGGTTTAGTGTAAACTTCCCTTCAAATGTTTCAATTGTGGAGAGATAGGTCATTTTGCCAACAAGTGTTTGCATAATCATAATGGAAATGATAATAAGGAAGATGAAGAAGATCATGATAATGAAAAGAAGAAATTCAAGTTTGATAAGAACAGTAATAGTTTCAAAAGGTATAATTTCCAAAAGAAGTTTTACAAGGACAAGAGAAGTCTCTAAACCAATTAATATTGTAGCTCATCTAAAGAGAATTATGTTATTGATTCTGAGCATAATCATGAATATAATGGTGCTAATGAAGATGAAGCTCTCTTCATGTCTAAAAAAGGTAGATTCTTATATCAAGAAGAGTCTACATGGTTTGGAGGTAGTTTAGGTGATACATATGATGAATAAGACAAGGTAAACTTTGAGACTAAGTTGATGAATTCCTTTGAAGATCTAAATATTGAGAAGAAGAAAACTAAGAATTTGAAGTCTCAAATAAAGGATTATGAAGAACAATTCAGTGTGTTTGAGGAAATAATAAATGAAGACACCAAGGAGCATGAAGATATAGTTAAGCATCTCAATTGTCAATTGTAAATCCTATATACAAGATAGAAAGCTAAATAATATGAGTGTTCAAGGTATGTGATCTAAAATGAGTCATTGAAATCTAAGTTATAAAATACATCTAGTAAGATTAATTCATATGTGATGTTTGAAAATAGATCAATTGATCTACGCAACATTTTGAATAGTTAAAATCATGCTAGTGATAAAACTGAACTTGGTTACAAATAAGAACAAGAGAATGTAACCCAAGATAAGATAAATACCAAAATAATGAAGGTGATATAAGAATGAGAACAAATCAAATTAGACAACCAAATTCCATGAGGTATGAAAATTTAAAAGGTTACTACTACATTTGTAATCAATTTAGACATAATGCTAGAGATTGTAGAAGACCTTGTAGGAATGAATTTTCTTGGAACTATGATTGGAATCATCAACCAAGTGCTATGAGTAAAAGTGAGTGATATAGTTGTCATGACATGGGACAAATTACTAGATTTTATCCAAATCAAGTAAAACAAGATGAGTTCACTTCAAGAAGAATGGTTTGTTACAAATCTGAGACGATTGGTCACATTTATATGTTCTACAAAAAAAGGCCATCAAGTCAAAATAAGTTCAATTAGACTCCTAGAGTGCAAAAAGGAATAAAACCTAAAATATGGAAACCAAAAGTGGAAAATATGTGTCATGATCAGTCTGTAGGACCAAATGGACTATTTTCCATGATAGAGAATGTTAGAGAGGGTGAATAAAATTAGGAGATCTCATTGTATACTCATTTTATCAATGAAGAGGATACTAGTGAACATCCTGATGTTGATGAATAAGTTTCCTATGAATAATATAAATTGGCAAAGTCAAGTATTGATTTTTTGAAGTGTGAGACTGATACTTCAAGTGAAAAGGTATGAAAAGAATATCTATTTTCTCCATGTATTGTTAATACCATCCTAGAAGAAAAGAAGAATATTATTGTGGCTGAGCATGTTATTTTTGTTAAGATTAAAAAGAAGAACCATCAATATAAAATGACCAAGGAGGAGAAGGAATATGATGAGTTATGGGAAACTCCTCATTTCACATTATTATAGGACATTATGGGTCAAGGTGTCTTTATATAGGCTTTAAGGAGACACTTGAGAAGAAAGAGGAAGTATGGTGGATACCAGTTGAGATTTGGTTGATGTTGTAGCACAAGAATATCATTTGAAGATGTGTTTGGCTAAGGGAAGATAATTAAGTTACTTTGAGTGGATTAAAAGAGCTATGCATGATGTTATGGGGAGAATATGTGATATGTTCTAGTCATGTTGGAGATATGAAGAAGTATTCTATAGATGTGAACTCAAGCATGTTGATATGATGACTTGATCAAACCAAGTCAGGTGCTTTGAAAATGTATTAAATCATCATGCATAATTAAAAAGGGAGATTTATAAATGGTTAGGTCTTATGATGAAATGAATATATAGTAGAATATGATTGACAAAAGAGAGTTTAGATTAGTTTATTTTGGTTTATCAAAGTGGATGAGGTGGTTTGGTGATCTTAGAATGTTGTCATGATCAATTTATAGTGTTTTATAATCTCTAGGTGTCTTTTGAATAATTGCAAGTTGTCAAGATGTCTTAGTGGGATATAAAGGTGGGTTGAATCTATTAAGGTGTGATACAAGTTTTTTTATGTGTTTAAGATATTTTTTTAAGGAAATTGAATATTTTTGAGTGCTTTTGGGTTTTCCTAGTTTTTGCTTAAGTGCAAGCAGACCAAAACCTAGATGAAGGGGTCTATGGGGTATCCAAGGTGTGTGAACTAAATATTTTTCATATAGGTCAATTTTATTAACCTCCAAGTGTGAGATAATTTTCAAGTGCTGATGTTAACTGAAAGGTGGTGAGTTGACTGAGTTTCATTTGAATATTTAGTATTTTTTCCCATCCTAGTTAGTTTGTTTCTTAAGGGAGTTGAGGTATGAGATTCGTTGATTCATTTAAATGGCCAAATGGGTTGTTAAAAAGTGTTTAAAATTCATATTAAAGGGTGTGGTGTCTTTCATAGATGAGGATTTTTGTAAATAAAGGGTTATTTAGCTAGTAGGTTTATGAAGGGGCTATTGTGTAGAAGAAGAGTTGGAAGATGTTTTTTGACACGAATGAGGTAGCACATGATTTTAATTTAGATATGAAATTTTGAGTCTTCAATGTGCTTACATAAAACTATATGGGTGTTTTCAAGGTTTAGGTAGGGCTACTAGGCCTCTAGGTAAGGTTAGTGAAGATAAGAGTGGTCTTTGTTCATTTTCTCCAAATGACAAAGATATGGTTATTCCTAAATGATTTTTTTAGTTATTTTTGTGCACATTTACTATTTGAAGATTAGATTTTTAATATTTTGGTAATCATAAAGGTAGCCTAAGGTGAGAAGGTATGATTGTAAGTGTGTTTGTTCATCATGGTTGGAGTTAGTTTGAAGGTACTCAAAGGATGCCTAAACTCATATCAGAATATGATCAAAGAAGAATTGTAGTCATGGTGCATGCTTAAGAATTTCAAGGCAAGAATATGTATGCAAAATGCTGGGGGAAGTTTATATCATGTCTCAGAGATGGTTATTTCTTATTATTGTTCCTTTAAGTCAATTAGGTTTGAAGGATTAAAAGTTGATCCCACTTTATCATTGTGTCAAATGGGGAGAATGTGGTTGAAAAGAGAAACAAAGTCTGAGAATAAGCTTTATATTGGTGATTGACTTCAATGATAAAGGGGGAGATTATTATAGGTTTTTCAATGATGTCTCTAAGGTGACCAAGGTATTTGATGAAGTATCATGTGCATTAGGATGATAATGACAAAGTGTGATTCAATGTGTTTCAGTATTCTTGCATTGTTCTTCAGTATTTGATTGATATAAGAAATTGATGGTTTTTATTGATAGTTTGGAGAGATATATTACATATATATACGGACAAATAATAAGTTTTGAGGAATTCATAGATGTCTTGGTAAACCTCTAGTGTCACTTTATCATCTAGAATAAGAAATATGCATCTTCTAACTCAAGAGAATCCAGACCGTCACTACATGTCATGTAGATATGATTGAACTAAAAAGTTTGTGTATTTATTTTATGCACTCAAAAATTCAACTTTGGTTAAAATTTTTAATGGTGATATTGTTTATAGTGCAAAAAAGGTACCCTACAGATTTGGAATCTTGAAGTGTTTTCTAGCTCAAGATATAAATCTTTAAAGTTGCTCTAGTAGATTGTGATGTGCCAAAGACCATCAAGTTTAACTATGTTGAATTGTGAGGTTAAATAGTTAGTATATCTAATAGGACACATTAAATCATATATCTTAATCTATTGATGTGTGTAAAAGTCAATATGTTAAAGATGAATGAACTAGTGATCTGTGTCCCATTAATAGAGCTTGGATAGAAGATCAACGATTCATGGATGATCATATAGTCAGAAGATCAATGGTAAGGGTCGAGTCAAAGGGTAAATGTGAGTAGAAGGTATGTGGGGATTCCAAGTAGCATGATTATAGAAGAGAGTATCTTAGATCGATGGTGATCATTGAAAAATAAATCCTAGACTAATACATATAGTTTAATAGACCATGTTTTTTCAAATTTGTCAGTGTGAATGAGATGAGGTCAACATTTTTGATCTTTAACATATGCTCAACGACCATTTGAATTCAAATACTCAAATTTACAAAAAAAACTAGTTCTTATTGTTTGGGATATATCTTTTAATCTAGGAATAATTTGATGGTAGTGTAAAAGGAAAAGCTATAGAAGACTTCAAGGCACATCCATCAATGTTGATTAGAAGATATAAATGTTCAGAAAATTGAAGATATCAATCTTAAAATTTGACTATGTGTTTGATCATGTTCTACAAATGACCCAAAAAGGATAATTGAGTTGTTCTTGATAGTTTTTTTGATGTTTCAAAATGATCTAACTATTATAATGTGTTGTATACTCAATGAGTATAATCTATGTGTATTTTATAGGTTTGAAAAATCCAAATTTATTATGAATAAAGGCTTTAAATTTGACTATATATTCATTCATGGTGTTACTGTGAACAAAAAATTATTAGAGAAATTTGGACTTTAGCAAAAGAGTGTTTTAGTGGGAGTAATCATTTGAAGATCTGTTAGGGGTCATATAAAGTGGAACCATGTATTTTAAAATTATCTTAGGCTATTTTTATTCTCAATGAAGTGATATATGGGTTGATATGTCTCCATGAGACATATAAGAGCTATTAATGCCTAATTGAAAGGCATAGATGATTAAGTGTGACCCATAGATGCTATGGCCAACCTGTGAGGATGTATTTGAGATAAAACATAGAATAATATAAGTCTCAAGGATTAAGAAAAGTATCATGGATACCCAAGAAGATAATATTCATGAAGACTCTATAAATAGTGGAGACCAAGGCAATGGTTTCTAGACATGAGTATGATGTGTTGAGCTTTTGTTGTGTGTATGAGTAGAAATATATTTGTGAAGGTTGTAAGAGATATGTGGATGTCTTGAGAGGTAGATCAGAGTGTGGATTACATGTATGATCTTGTGGTCGTAATTCTAATGTTGAATTTTTAGGTTTGATACATGAAAAAAATCAAAGGTGTGCAATTTTATCCAAAAGGTGATTTTGGATACCTTGATTGTGTGTGAAGGTTTTAATGAGTAAAGAGGGTTGAAGAAGATTGTTTTACAAAGTTTATCCATTATATTGAGAATAAATCAAATTTTTGGAGTTGTTCTTTCCATATATGTTGTGTTGGTGCTCAACATATTAGGCAACTATGTGATTGTTATCTTTAGGGGTTGATGTTCCTTATGAAGTAGGCGATTTACTAAAGTATCATGTTTATAATCATCTTATAGGACAAGTATTCCATGTTTTTTAAGTCTTGAGAGTTTATTTTCTCCCCCAAGAGGTTTTCTCACATAGATCTTGTGTTATCTTGCTTATATTTCAATGTTCATTACTATGAGTGGGTTATTTTCTTGATTACTTATGGTGTATTACTAAGGGTTTGAAGGATTTAGTTTAAAGTTTTGAAATATCTTCATTCATTGATTCAAACCCATCTAAATGATTATACCTCTAACACATTCTACATAACTTCAATTTTTCTAGGTTATATCTTTTTATACTCCATATCATAGATTTCACATTACTTATATCTTGATGTTGATCATCCTATACTACACATATTTTTTGCTGACTACTACTACTATAGATTTATCTTATGTACATCTTTATTATTATATCAATTTGTAACACATGTTCATGCATAATTTCAATTCTAAATTTAATATTTTATAATTTATTGTGTCACTTTTCTTCTAATCATATTCAAGGGCATTTTAATATGCCATTATTTTATGACTCTATAATAATTCCTTTCATTGTGTGTATAGTTTAGACATGTGCCCATGCCTTTGTGTGTGCCTTCTTGATTTTGTATGTATAAATTTGAATGTCCATACATATGGATCTAAGCCAACCTTTCTTTCACTATGTGTATATAGACATTTCAACATGTCCTTATATGTTTGTTATTTTTTAAACTTAGTGACACATGTCCATGTCCCTCATATTATGGCTTCTTGGCCTAATTTGTGTACCTTATATTTTTTTATGTATTCTCTCATGTATGAATCATGTCCATGACACTTGTATCTTACTTTTTACACTTACACTAAATTTTTGATTCCACAAGGGACCTTATGAATATGCACTTCCTCTTTGGGTGCCTTGATGGACATCATGCCACATACCCCTAGGTAGTTAGATTATTCTCATATTTTTTGTTCATATACATGTTTACATATATATATGGAGAGAGAGATTGAAACCCTTTTTAATGTTATAACTAACATAGAATTGTAACTACTATACCTTTTTTTAAATTTTAGAATTTTCTATTTTGGGGGCTACTAGATGGTAGCACAACCCCTTGGATAGTGTCACACTATGCTAGTTTACTTTTTTCCATGTTATTGACCAAGTTATTTTTGTGAGAAATTTAGATTGATATATATGTTACTATTATTCATTTTGTTTTCCTAAATCTAATGTTTGTAATATGTCTACATGCTAAAACTTGTGTTCTTAGTGCATTAGGATGGCCTGATCTTTATGACAAACCCCTGTAAATTCCCCCTCTTTTGAGGGGAATTGTTTAATATTTGCAACAACTATCCTCAAAATAAAATTTATGCATCCCATGTGTTATATTGAAAACATATTATATTTGTATGATTATAACACATGACATCATAATGTAAGATAATCTAATCAAACTTGGTAATATGTGATCTATGTTAGTTATAACATTAAAAAGGTTTTCAGTATGTGTGTGTGTGTGTGTGTGTGTGTATTGAAAACCTTTTGAATGTTATAACTAACATAGATCACATATTACCAAATTTAATTAGATTATCTTACATTATGATGTCATGTGTTATAATCATACAGATATAATATGTTTTCAATATAACACATGGGATGCATAAATTTTATTTTGAGGATAGTTATTAAAAATATTAAATAATTCTCCTCAAAAGAGGGGGAATCTATAGGGGTTTTTCATAAAGATCAGGCCATCCTAATGCACTAAGAACACAATTTTTAGCATGTAGACATATTACAAACATTAGATTCAGGAAAACACAATGAATAATAGTAACATATATATAAATCTTAAATTTTTACAAAAATAACTTAGTTGGTCAATAACATGGAAGAAAGGAAACTAGCATAGTGTGATACTATCCAAGGGATTGTGCTAACATCTAGTAGCCCCCAAAATAGAAAATTCTACAATTTACAAAAAGGTATAGTAGTTACAATTTAGGTTTGCATAATTTTAGTCACAAATTATATACATTCTTACTTTATGCTCAATTATAATCAATAATACATAGTTTTTCTTATATTATAGACATCATGAATGATATGATCACTCCCTTTTCATTTTCAGATACTCATAGATTATTATGACTCAATTGAGAGTCCATATGCATAGATATCAGATTTGGGGACATGTGTGTGGAACATTGTTCTAGTATGTTTAATTTGACACCAATAATATTATATGGATATTAATATCCATGCCATTCTCCACATTATTATTCTAGACACCATTTTCACCTATTTTACACTAAATTGATACCTTATTCCTAATACAATGGTTAGCATTATCAAGTAGTCTCTGAGCTACATAATTGAGTTCCTGAGTAGCCCTTGAGTCATTTTAAATTTTTGAGTTTTCTAAGTAGCCCCATATCCATCATACATAATGTTAGTTACATCACACAAGTTTAGTTACATTATGTAGTTTTAGTTATAGATGCATTACTACACATGGGTAGGTAATGATGGGGTCATAACCTCATTAATTTATTAAGCCACCTTCTTCAGAGGGTTGGACAATCCATCAGTCCAATCCATTTTATTCATAGGTTATGATCCACAAAACAATGGTGTGCAATGATTTATTCAAGGCTAGCTCAAGTTATGGATCTACCCACACATAAGGATTGAACAAGCCCTCAGCTTAATTCAAGTTATTCACCATTTGATAACCATATACATGCATGCATAATATGTTACTACATTTTGCCATTGGTTCATGTACCCAATGAGGTGTATTCATTCATTTCCTCTCTCATATATTTTATTAGCTTTGTCTTTATTTTTGATGTTTATTAAGTAAAGAATAATTAATAAATGTTTCATTTACATGATGTAATTGAGAAAAATTTATAGACTCGTAAAAATATTCATGGTCTTTGCCTCTTATGTATGTCTAGGTATGTTTATATTCCTCTATCATAGTCATATCACTTTAGTACATTTTTATAATAAGGGTGGTAAAAATGTAATATTATAAAATGTCATTTTAGTGTAATGAGTGTCACCTAAGACCACCTTATCATAACATAGCCCTAGACCTATCTTAGGGCCTCTCTTGATCACTTTTGATTTTGTATGTGATTCCAACCTATTCCTAGAAACATCAAAAAAAGAATTTCTACATCCTAGGCACTCAGGCCCATTATTCATCAACTTATGTCTACACACATGCCTTTTGCCACTAGTGCATTGTGTTAGTGACCCCAAGACTATGCTACTATCCTTTTGATCCTCACTCTCCCAACATATATCTTTACATTCCTTAAAGAAATTATAGGGTTAGACTAGACCTATTTCATTTCTTGACAAGCACTATAATGCTATACATACAACACATTTATTAACTTATCCACTAGAGGGAAATCAAATGTAAATACTCATAAAAAACTCAAAAATATTTGCATAATCCAATGTCATTGATCCCTATTATTTCTTACTTTTACATACACCCATGTTATAGTATCTCAAATCTTAGATTACTTAGGTTTATAGTTTCAAGTCACACTCAAATCACTCAGATTGAAACTCATACTATCATTCACTTACACTTGTACTAGCACTCAAATTAGGAAAACTACATCAAGATTGAACATTTTTTGAGGTATTGGTATGTAAGCAATGCTAAACAAATGGGGTGTTTAGGTCACATCCAACCTACCCTACTAATTCTGATATTTTTTATATGTTTCCATCAAATACACTAACAAACATGGAAGCCTAGGTTTTTGCATCACAATCAATCAAAAATTTGAAATAAACAACAAACTAGCATACATCCACTCAAGCACATGCATATGATGAATAGGTAAATCTCCAACTAGAAGGTCACTACCCCTAGTTTCAAAAGGACACTATTGTGACCTACAAGGCACTAACACAATGAACTATCTCCCAAAGGAGCATTCTACTTTTTATGAGGGTTTTTGACTCATGTTTCTAGTTCAAGACACTCTACATAGTCTCTATACTAGTTTCCAACTTTTAATTCCTCTATCTCAGTCAGATTCTAGGTAAGTACATCTCTTATAGTTCCTTTTATATTTGTATAATAATCATAAAATTCAATTATTGTACAAACTATAGGATATAATAATTGCATATTTATTCCCTGATTTATTATTCCAACACTTTAACAAACTAGGGTTTTACATACCATAATACCCTTAAAATCTAAATTAGATACATATCAAATGGAAATGATACATTTTAAATTCTTTTAGTTTAATATGGTTGAAGATAATGATGATGATTTGTTATCAAAATCCAAGAAATTACAAGATCACACCATAGATCTATAATAAATATTTGGTTGTTTGATAAAATCCAAAAAGTGTGTTTCTAGGTGTGCTTATATTCTTTTGGTTTACATTATTTATAAACATGGTATAAATATTGATTAAAAAAAGGTAAAATATATCATTGATATGCCACCACCAACTAACTTGAAGTAGTTGTGATGTTTACAAGGTAGATTTCAAGTAACTAAACATTTTATTGTTCAACTCAGGGATGAAAAGATACCCTTCACATGTTTACTAAATAAAGATAATTTTTTTTATTGGGATGAAGTGTGATATAATATTTTTGATTCAATAAAATAGTATTTAATAAATCCACTAGTGTTCATGCCTCTAATACTGTAAAAAATATTACTTATGTATAATTTATCAAATCATGAAGCCTTAGGGGACTTACTATCTCAATGTGATGATGATCATAAGGAATGAATAATTTATTACATTATTCCTTAATTGGCTGGTTATGAATGTAAGTATACTATAATGGAAAAAATATGTTTGGCATTAGTATTTTCTACATCGAAATTATGACTTACATGCTCAATCATGAGATGGATGCTATAATCAAGGAAGACCCATTAATTTTTATCAACAACAAAAACCATGTACTAGGTTGAATAGATAAATGGATGATGCAACTCACATAATTTTATTTGATGTTCATATCTCATACATAAATAGAAGGCCAAGTTTTACCTAATCAGATAGTTATGGCTCCACTATTAGATACTTTTACAATAAATTAGTCTTTTCATGATGATATAGATAACTATAATGTTTCAAATAACACATGGAATATGTGTTCTAGTGGATACAAATGTATAATAGGTGTGGGTGGGGGCATAATTTGACACACCCCTAAAGGATAATATATTTCATTTATTTATAAACTAGTATTTCCATGCACCAATAATATATTATAATATGAATCCTTGATCATTGGGTTATTTATAGCATATGAACTTCATGTTAATAATATATAGGTTTGTGGTGACTATCAATTAGTTTTCAACTAGGCTAACAATCATTATAAAACTAAATAAGATAATTTATATTCATACAAATAACTAGTAGATTGATTGAAAGAAACATTTGATACATTTTCTATCAAAAATATACCATGTAAGGATAACCATCATGATGATGAAATGTATAGTGAAACATCATTATTTTCATTCGATATAAATGATTTTTACATCAATTTTATGATATGGTAGCTATTCTAGACTTATATTACACAAGATATAATGAATACTTTATAAGTTATTGTAATTACATGTAGTGAAAAAAATATAAAATGGTACATGGATATTTACAATTTCCTATACCGAGCCTCTATACTAGATCATTTTTCTCAAAATTATAGTTGTAAACTATAGAGAGAGGTGATTTTATATATTATTATTATTAGTGGTACCTTGTTAAAAATAGGTATTAATGGATAAATACTATGATGTCTTAGCAAAGATGAGGTAAGAATTTCACTTATATAGATGCACGATAGTGTGTGTGTTAGACACTTCAGAAAAATAGAATGTCCAAAAAATTAATATAAGAAGGTTATTATTATACCAAAATATAACATGAATGTGTTGAGAATGTTATAATATCTATTCAATGTCAAAATTATATTAATTTAAATCAGGTTCCATTTCATGGATTACATACAATTATTTCACCATGGCCATTCTCCCTTTGGGTATTTTATATGATTTGAAAAATAAACCTCATATCAACATGAGGCCAAAAAATTATAACCAAAATGAAAAAATATTTCACAAATTGGATAGTGTTATCATTCAAAGTTTCACCCTTCGAGGATGTGTTTTGAGCTTCCTCACTTAGTTGACATAATGGGAACAATCTAAGGTTGTGGGTCACCTATAGTTGGATTAGACCTCTAGAGAAGGCCAAATTCATCTTGGTGATTCACCTAAAATTTAACACATTCAAGGAAAAGGGACAAGTAATTCATAAATACATAAACATAAATCAAAAGGGTGGTATTACACCAAAACACAATGACACCCTCTATCTTCTTAATTTTACACAATGGAAACCTTGGGAATTGCAACACACATGACTCAATCATGAACCTCATAGCATAAAAATTTGATAGATAGGTGAAATAATATATAACAAAATTATAAGTAGAAACATTCATCACATAACTAACATTTCATAAACATGAGGACAAATAGACTATGACATGTAAAAGAGATTTCACTTATATGAAGTGAGGTGAAATTGGACACAATCAAAAGGGAAAAATACTTGGACACAATGAGTGTATCAACAACTCATAGAATACACACAAAATTCAAGTCATTGAGAGGGAAAAAATATCTCTTCATTACTTCAATGGCATAAGAATAGGGTATAGGGGTCAAGCATGGATCAATATTTGTAACATTGTTATGATAGAAAGAGTCCTCTCTATAATTATTATTTTTCTTTTTTAAATACACAAAAATAACTAGATCTCAGGATCTAAATTAGTCTTTCCCACTAATGAGGTGGTTCAAATTCAAATAATGATTAGGGAAGGGGGTTGAGGAAGTGGTAATATCCTTGGGATCTATATGGCCATGCCTACATAACTACCTACCATGTCCCTTGAACGTACAACTCTTTTTTTATTTTATGCCTTTATCCTAATGTACATGTCATACCATGATGATATGGACATATCATCTCACCTTCCACTCACTATGCCAATCAGATTCAATTTTTGCATGATTGATATGTCAAGGCACCTTGATTCTAAGAATCAATTCAGTTACACAACCTATTTCCTATGTGTTAATGCATTTGATATCTAGATGGGCCATCAAAATTACCTTAGTACCATAAACCCTTTCATGGTGGGTTCCATCTATGTGTCCTCTTCTCTCTCTTTTGTTACCTTCACTCCTATGAGTATATTTCTCAGTGGGGCCCATGTACTTAAATTTTTGTAGACTCTCAAGCTTACTCAAAGATCACTAGTTATCCCCTTTATATTTGTTTTATGTCCACCATATTTTTACTATATGGATGACTGTGAACTTAGGGGATTACCACCTTTAGATGGTAGGACACAATTGGCACTTAGGATCTCTGGGTTATATAAGGAGGTCATAAACTAGGGTATTCTCATTGGTTAAGTGCCTATAGTTTTTAGTACGTTCCTATCAGTCTAGGAGGATCTTGGGATAATAGGTGTCCATGTGTCCTCATTTTATTTGGCTATAAACCCCCATGCTCTATTAGGTACATGTGGCATGCACCCATTATCTCTACGCTCTGACAAGTCTAAAATTTTTGACACCCCCATAAATTGACTCCAAGAGACCAACACTTAGAACTCAAGAAAATTTAAGTATAAACACTTTAAATGTATTGAGACTCTTTAGGAAGATATTTCATGTAACCATTTTATTATATCAGGATTGGGAAAGCTATGACAACCCAATGATGGTTTGGGAAAGGCCAAGAAGGCCATAAATATTATAAGTATCAATCCTCCCATTAGGCCTACTTAAAAATTGATATGACATAATCAATTTTAATCTATCCATAGACCCTAATATTTAAATATGATCCATTCTCACATGGCTTCTCCTCACATTTTTTATATTAAGTTGAGGCCTCAAGTGTAATGCTAAGTGTTATTTCTATGATGAAGTAAGATTTCACCATGTGTCATTATCCTAATAACCTATTTACCTAGGGGATTCAACATTGTTCAAACATCTCTAGCATGCCAAGTTTTCAAGATCATGACACATGAAACCATCTCAATAATCTACTTCTTTGAAATTTTTCAAATTATATGGATGATTTTGGGGCTCTGGGTCACTAGGATCATAACATGCATAAGCATCATACTAAGATGATAACTTTATCACTTTGATGAAATCATTTTACCTCAAGTAATTTTAAATAAAATCTATGTCTCAAAATACTTTGGAATAGGCTCGAGGTCATAGAATGTTGAACATGCATCCAGGTAAAGTTGAAGAAAAGACTAAGCCATGAAAGCTTTTTGAAAAGGCCTAAGCCATGAAAGGATGACATGTGAATCTAATCAAAGTTGAAAAAAAATTTAACTCTTTTGAGATCCTTCTCTATATTTGAAAAATTTAGATCATAATGTTTGTAACTTATTTCAATTAATGAAGGAAGTGGTGTGTAGTTAAAATCATAGCTTGTGAAACATGGGAATACAAAAATGGAATTCTATGATCTAATATGAGACCTCATTTTAATGATAGGAAATTATTTAGATAAGAGCATGAAATAATATGGGATATATTAAGTATTCCCTTCATGACCTAAGAACCACTCCTACACATAAACCTATGTATTATTCCATCACTTAGTTATATTCCACATAAACAATCTACATTGAAGAATGCATAATAGGATTGAAATTTTTGGTTATTTAATGAAGCAATGTAACTTTAAAACTTTAGTGTGCAATAATTCTACAAATAGTTCACAATAAGAATGAATATCTATGCTTTGTGCACCTACTTTAAGAGTTTCTACTTAGATGTTGGTCTTAGTCTTTGTATGTTTTATCTTTGACTTTTTTATTTTGATATAGGCTTCTTGCATGAAAATTTTGATGCATGAAAATGGTCTTTATAATTTTATTAAAATTAAAATTTTGGACAAGCTTTATAGTGCAATATCTAATCCTTCTTTTACCTTCACCATTTATGTTCAGTGATAAGCTTCACAACATTTTCCTCAAACACTTTCCTGAAGACCTAATTCTTTATTTGAAAATATAGTAAGTAAAAGAATTAGTAATTTTTTATTAACTTTGATTGAACTTGGAAGCCTAAAATTAATCTTTAAACCTATTTCTTAATTGGACATTGATCTTCCATGGTGATCAAAATTGGTCAACATTCTTGGCAACCTCTATGGGTTGATTTCTTGCTAAGCCATAATCTAGTAGCCTTCAAGTAATCCATTGGGAATATATTGATACATGTATATAACCTTTTCACATCTAAAAACATAAATATATTGTAACTAATCATCTTTAAAGCTGAATACAAAACTAAAATGAGATTCACCTCCCAAATGGATACGCAAACAACTAAACTAATGTGTAATAACACTTGAAGGACATAAAATTCAACTAAGCTTCCCTAAACTAACCAATCAAAAGGTTTTCTAAACAAATCCATTGATTGGTTCTATAAAATATATTCCCTTTCTTATCAACTTAGAATTTTTTTAATTTTTGAGGGTAGCCAACCAGAGGTGGAGAAGGATTGGGTGCTCAATGAACTAATGGAGCACTTCTCCAAGGATGCAAACAAAAACAAACTCACAAGCCCATATAAGTTGTCTAGAAAAGTAGTTATATAGGACTAGATAGGAAAGTTGATTAAGGCCCTACTGATGCTCAAATTTGTGTTCTAGATTACATGTGGTGGCTTCTGATTCTTGGTCTCTAATTGAGCCAAGTACTCAATAGGTAATACCCTTGATAGGATGAAGATTAAGACATAAGGTTTACCCTCATATTTGTGTTTTTATACTCTATCATTATACTGATTATTATGTTCTTGACATGGTAATTAATTTTGAATCATGTCTAAATCCACTTGATGTTCATGTATCTCATGTACTTCTTCTTAAAGGGGTGATAATTTATTACCAAAGGTTGTGTAAAAGTGCTCTAGCTCAACGAAAAATAGGTCTTCATCCACTTTATCTTCACTCTTCTACATAAGAGGCCTCATCACAACTTCAAGACTAATTTATCCTTCTTCCATGTTGAATGGAAGCTCATTTAATCACTACCACAAGTCTATGGGGTTTTCCCATGTGTTTAATAAGTTAGGCATTGAATCTTCTCCTTAATGCAAGATAATACCCCTAAAGTTGATATCCTACAAATTTAAGATAATAGGCACAAAATAATCATGCAATTTATACTACACCCTTATTTTTGAATCTAGTCCACATGATTAGTAGGGGAAGTGATGCACTCTAGATCAGGTTACTTTGTGTGGGTGAAATATTTCTTGAGGCTTTGTCAACATTGGTACTACACTTGTTAGATGGATATGTAAATGAGAGTTGCACTTGAGATTGTGTGTTGCCTTCGTAGAGTTTCATATAAGTCTAATATGCCTGATGGGTTGCCTCTTATTATTATTATTTCCTTTTGAGAGATTCTAACTCATTGTTTAAACTGTTTATGATGTGTTTAACCTTGGATAGATCTTTTTTGGGAATAGAAGGAGTTGTTGATCAAATGGATATGAATGGAAGAGGCGCAAGAGTGGGTGTACTAGGTAAGGGTGCAATAATTAAATGTATTGGAGGCTTGTGAGAAACCTTATGATGTATATCATGCATAAATAAAACATTTTTGACCTTGTTTGTTACTCACACTTTGTTTGAAAATGAATTTTTAACTAACTCTTCAATAAATGGTTCTATGTTCACCTATGATTGTTATGGTTTCAAATCCATTTGATTTTTATTAATAAGGGGTTTCATTATTCTCACTTATCTCTCAACAATTTTTTCAAAACTTTCTACTCTTCAAGACTTCACTTTACTCAACTTTGTGCACACTTTTTATTAGCCTTTTTCAAAGGTTATCATCCTCCAAGAGATTGAAGATTACTTAATGTCCTTATGGTTTAAATTATTTTAGTATTGCTTAATAGGTTATATCTCGACTCTCTAATCATTCACCAAATTAACATCTTAAAAATTCTCACTGACCACTTTGTCCTCTACAAACTCAATCTATACCCTCCTTATAGCCCTATTTATGGACTACTTTTGACTTCTATGGTCTATAAAGAATCCAAATGGAAAAAACATTAGCTATTTTAGATACCCTTTATTTTTTTATTCTATGTACAAGGTTTCAAACCCAAACTCACTCTTTAAACCCTTTTTCCAAGATTAAATAGCTATCTATTTACCCTTCATTAGGTCTTTTAGGCTTGATTTACAAATAGTCTACCATACAGGTATGACAATGTACAAAACTCAAGGAAAACTTCAAAATATATTTAAGGACCTTGTAAAAGATTAGTCTAAATTTTTTTTTAGAGTTTTTATAGTTAAATAAAGCATTATGCTAATAACCATAATTTAGGGTTTATAAGGCTTGTCTCAGACCGAGAGCCATCAATTGTGCATAACTTTGGTTATACAAGATTTAAAATCTTATAATTTTTTTTGTATGGTCTATATGAACCTACTAGACCACATTTCTTAATCCTCAAATATTACCTTCAAATCCTATGACACACCTTTCATATCTAAAACATTCTTGATTGTGTAGTAAATGACAAGCTACAGGCTTGTATTCTGTGTGTGTATAGTCAAATTACAAAACCAATAAATATATGGTGTAAATAACCTTAATGCATGATATAATTATAAACATTTTAATCTATAACCTTTGTTAATTAGTTATTTATTCTTTTCCCTTGAATAATCTAATACAGTGCCTTTTATTACAACAAGCAACTATAAGAAAATAGGTTTTCTTGGCTATATTTGTCAATAACCATATGATTTTTAATATATATATGGATGAATGGAGTTTAAAATCTCATTCCACATAGTTTTCCATGTTTTCAAATGCCTATCTACTCCTTATAATGCTTTATCTTTAACACAGAGTCATAAATAAAGCAATTCATCAAAAAATAAGGTTTGAGACTACTACCTCTAAATAAGGTACTCCTTTATTATATCTAAAGGTAATTATATGTTATAAAAGTATTTAACTATCCTTAAATCACATTAAAAATAAAATTCCATGTTATTTACTCAATCAAAAAAATAGGAACAAGTTAATCAACCATCAAATAGTCTTTAACAATTTCAAACAACCTAACATGCCCAATATCCTCTTTCCCTAACAAGGAACTTGTATTATTAGACTCCTTCAAACTCTCCCCACAATAAAATTTATATGAACCTAAAACATTCTTAGAAACAAATTCTAATCTCATAATTTCTTAAACAAATCACTTGTGTAATCAACAATCAGCAATAACAATCAAATGACTTCACAATAGGTCTGTGCAAATTCTTTACTAAAAATAGGGACTCAACCCTCCCTTCCATGAAATATTATTCTCCATATACCATTATTTTCACTTTAAAATGGAATCCACTCTCCCCAACCTAAAAACTATCTTCTAGACTCCAAGAAAGTGCATAACTACTTCTTGGTCTACTTTCCCACGTAGTCTTTTTCAAATATTGTATTTTTTATTTTTTGTACACAACATGACATATAAGACTACATATATAGATAAATTACCTTATAGTGTACATTATACATTATATAAATCCTCTAAACATGTTTATTACCTCTTTTTACACCTTCACACCTTATACAAAATTCCTTAGAAAGGCTTACAAATTTAAATTTGCTCGAGGAAGGTTTTGGTAGGAAATCCTCAAATTAAAATTATATGCATTATATGACTACCTAGACTCCAAAAATGGAACTCAACTGACCTATAAATATTATAAACCAACTACTATACCAGTTGTATACCAAATATTTATAAACTTGGAGTCATCATGGGATGTCCCTGCATCATACTACCAAGCTAAGGAATCTTTGCCATATGTGAGGAACGATGCACTTGGCATATGCTACTACTTACATGTATTGAATTACACTTAAAGTTATCTACCTATAATTTCCTCTCATAGAGTTCTACATGCTCTTAAGCCACACATCTAGGCCTCCTTTTCTTCACCTTCATACCTTCACTTAAAAAAAAAATGTTAAGCAAAACACATATGTTTCCCTTTTATCCTTTCCATGCAGGTGCACTCTAATATTCCTCTTCTTTAATATGATCCATCTTATTTTTCACTCCATTATCTACCACTACTAAAAATATGCATTCCTCTTCCTTCACCAATACTCCTTGTGTTTCCCAATCTATCTCATGCATTACTTGTGCTTGTCATTCTTCTTATTATTGTACATCATCATCTTCATGGCTGATCTCTATATCATGTATATCCATGGGCTACATACTCTCTTAAATTATCTCATCTTCATGAGTGATTTCATGGGATTGTTGTTTATTATATATCTCTTATACATCCTTTTCTTTTTCATAATTCTCTTTCAAACATTCAACCATACCTTCAATTATTGCTTAATTTATTCTTACAATTTTGTCACAAATCAACATATTAGAAACAATATTTGAAGCTTGCATGGCTTCCTCATGAACTGCCTCTTTATTAGAAAATTCATCTTCAATTTTATTCTCTTTTTTGGTGTCATATCCAAACCATATCTTTTCCATCTCAATTTTTATGTTAAACCCTATTCTGATATCCTTTCTTTTATGGACTTGGATACCATGATTTCATTCTTGTGTTATCTCGCTCTTCACTTTATTTTCTTCCTTTGGTACCTTGACCAATACTAAACCTTCCATAGCTTGATTCCAACACTACATCATCATGATTCTTTCATCCATTTTTCCCTCTTCATCTTTCAAGGGTTATAGTACATATAGATCTCCATCTTTCTTAACATCATATGTATTTACTTTCCCATCATGTATGGCATGTATATCATACTATCATGGCCTCCCTAGAAACATATGACATGCATCTATAGGCATAATGTCACATATTACACTGTCTCTATATCCACCTATCTAAAACTCAACCCAACTCTATTCACTTAACAGTATGTCGTGTCCTCTATAAACCCATGAAATTGTCTATGGATCTAGATGTTGTATCCTTTTTAGCCTCAACTTCTCCAACATCTCTAATGAAAAAATATTTTTAGTATTACCATAATTAATAAACAAATTACATACCTTACCATGGACTTAACATATGATTCTGAACAAGCTCCTACTTGAGATTGGTTCCATGCTTTACTTCTGAAGCATTAAGACTCTCTTCATGATCAATGACTCATTCTTGTCATGTCCTCTCTCCTCATTTATCTCTCTCACTCTCTATTATTGTATATTGTTTTTCATACCTATTGGACACTCTACTACCCTATGTCCATCTCTATGGCAACTCTAACATTTCCCTTGAAATCTCTATCTTGATCTTTGGCTCATTGGACATTCATTTTTCCTCATTCTATTAGTTGCAAATGGCCTAATCTCTCATGCATGGTGTTACACCATGTAATCTTCTTGATTTGTTGCTACATGTTCATGTTGTCTCTCTTGTAGCACCTCTTCATTTCCTCTCTCATCCATTCCTATTTTCAAAGATGATGCCTCACCTTGCTACTTATCTTTTGTTTCTTCTCTCCTCCTAAGAGTATCCTCCATGGCCTCCATTCTCATCATCAATGGAATAAATATATAGTTCACTTGGTCTACTATCTGCTTGACCATATCATCATCTTTGTTGGCTCTCTCCATGGAGCATTGTATTTGATCACCTATCCTAAAATGTACATCAAAACACATTATTAATCATTACATATTATATAACATATTTCCCTAATATTTGATACCAAAATGATGTATATCATGTATAAATAAAACATTTGTGACCTTGGTTTTTACTCACACTTTGCTTGACAATGAATTTTGAACTCACTCTTAGAGAAATGATCCTATGTTCACCTATGATTGTTCTTGTTTCTTATGAATTTTATTTTTATTAATAAAGGATTTAATTATTCTCACTTACCTCTCAAAAATTATTTTACAACTTTCTACTCTTCAAGACTTCAATTTACTCAACTTTGTACACACTTTTTATTAGCCTTGTTCAAAGGTTATCATCCTCCAAGAGATTGAAGCTTACTTAATGCCCTTATGGTTTAATTTTTTTTATTATTGATTAATAGGTTCTATATTTACTTTATAATCATTTACCAACTTACCAACATCTTAAAAATTCTCATTGAGAACTCTATCCTTTGTAAACCCAATCTATACCCTGCTTGTAGCCCTATTTATGGAATATTTTTGACTTGTATAGTCTATATAAAATCCAAATGAGAAACCATTATCTATTTTAGATACCCTTTATTTTTTTATTCTATCTACAAGGTTTCAAACCCAAAATCACTCTTTAAACACCTTTTTTAAGATTAAATAGCTCTCTGTTTACCCTTCATTAGGTTTTTTAGGCCTGATTTACAAACAATCTACCATATATGTATGGTAACATATAGAAACTCAAAATTAACTTAAAAATATATTTAAGGACCTTGTAAATAATCAGTCTATATTTTTTTTTGGAATTTTTACTGTTAAATAAAGTGTTATGCTAATGACCCTGATTTAGGGTGTCTAAGGCTTGTCTTAGGCCGAGAGCCATCTATTATGCATAACTTTGGTTATATAGGGTTTTATATATTATAAATTGTATTTTATGGTTTGTATGAAAATATACCACCTTTTTTTAATCCTTATATATTACCTTCCAATCCTCTGTCATACCTTTCATATCTAAAACATTCTTGACTTTATAGTAAATGATAGGCTACAAGCCTGTATTCTGTGTATAATAAAATTACAATGTCAAGAAATATAAGTTGTAAATAAACTTAATATATGATATAAATTATTACCATTTCACTCAAAAACATTTTCCAATTAGTTCCTTAGTTTTCTCCCTTTAAGAATCCAATACACTACCTTTTATTACAATAAACAATTACAAGAAAATAGGGTTTCTTGGCTATATTTGTCAATCACGATATGAGTTTTGATTTATATATCAATGAATTGAGGTCTAAATCTCATTATAAACACTATTACACATTTTAAAATGTCTATCTACTCCTTACAATGCTTAATCCTTAACACACACTCATAAACAAAGCAATTTATCAAAAAATAAGGTTTGAGACTACTACATCTAAATAGGGTACTCCTTTATTATATTTGAAGGTAATTATAGATTATAGAAATCTTGCACTATCCTTCCATCACATTACAAAACAATTTCCATAGTATTTACTCAATTAACAAAATAAGAACAAGTTAATCAACCATCAAACAGTCTTTAACAATTTTAAATAGCCCAACATGGCCTATATCCTCTTTCCCTAATCAGGAACTTTTATTCTTGGAATTCTTCCAAATATATTTTAAATCACATTTGTATGAACATATAACATTATTAGAAACAAATTCCAATCTCATAATTTCTTAAAAAAATCATTTATGCAATTAGAAATAATAATCAAATGACCTCACAATAGGTTTGTGCAAATTATTTATTCTAAATAGGGGCGCAAACCTCCCCTCAATACAAGCATTCTTTCCATCTACCATCATTTTCACCTTTGAATGTAATACACTCTTCCCAACCTAAAAACTAACTCTTAGACTCCAAAAAGATGCATAACTACTTCTTGGTCTACTTTCCCACATAGAGTCTTTTCCAAATATTGCATTTTTTTTATTTCTTCTACACAACATGACATATAGGACTACATCTATATACCAATGGCCTTATACTAGAACTTATAAATTATCTCAAACCTTTAAACATATTTATCGCATATTTTTCCACCTTCACACCTTATACAAAAGTCTTGATAAAGGCTTACAAATTCAAATTTCCTCAAGGAAGGTTTTTGTGGGAAACCCTCAAATTCAAGTTCTATGCACTATATGACTACCTAGACTCCCCAAATGGAACTCAAAACCTATAATAGCTATTAAAAAACTACTTTAACAAATTTATACCAAAAAATTATCAACTTGGGGTCATCATTAGATGCCCCTACTTCCCCTTACCTAATTAAATTAAGAAACTCTTTACCTTAATGGTGAGCTCATAAACATCAAGCAATGTGTTACCCCCATTGACTGGATCAATACTAAAACATTACAATCAATGGCCCTCAAGAAGTATAAGAATTCCAAGTTCACATAGGGCCTAACCAATGGAGGGATGTATTCCTCTATTTTATATAACCTCATATTTAAAATTATAAAAGCTCATAAGGTGCCTGCTTGATGCTGTCAAGCTGATTAATTATTCATCCAACTCATCCCATATATGAATTAAATTAGGTATTAATAAATGATACAATCATAGTGCCTTACCTTTAAAGGATAATATGAGGATTCTCATAGCCACATTGTCATTAAACATGTTGTGAACCATGCACACTCCTACAACATCATAATGTGCTTAACATGTGTGATAACATCCTCCCCAGTGAAATATGGAAGGATATTCAAGGTAGAGACTAGAATACAATCATATTGGGATAGTTCCAAGGGGTTATCTCTATTTAAAGATGAAAATAGGTGGGTCATTTATCATGCATCCATGAGGCATATAGGATTTAAGCTCCCTTTTTATTATAACATATGGGCTCAGCCTACTGAAACCCAAAGTTGGAGTCATAGTCACTAGGTGATTTGATCACTTTAAAAAATGTAAAGATCAATAATATCACATGAATCATAATCATTGATAATATTTAAGCACTTAGACTTCTTAAACTACTAAATCTACCATTTAGAGTTACCATTGATGTTTGAGGTCATGCCTCTAAAGGTTGATATATTGAAGGAAAACACCAAAAATCCTTCAATAGATGACAATCTAACCCACCAAGCATGATATAAATTATTTTCATTTAAATTTTCTCCCTTTAAAGAGGTGTTTTAGGCCTCCTCACTTATTCAACACAATGGGAACATTCTAAGGCCATGGGTTGCCTATAGCTAAAGTGGAACTATAAATAATGTTGGCTTCTTCTTGTTGAATCACTTAAAAAAATCACAATGACACAAAGAAAATGGGTGGTGATCCACCATAACATAATGACACCCTCTATCTACTTAAGTTTTCATAATAAAAACATTGGGAATTATAACATATATGACTTAATAATGAACCCCCTAGAATCAATGTTTCAAAGAGAGGTAAAATAATCTATAACATTAATAAAAGGAGAAGCATTCATCACAAAACTAACATTTTATAAACACAAGGACAAATATTATGAACTAAAAAAGAGATTTCACATACATAGAGGTGAGGTGAAATTTAGCACAATCAAAGGGTAAAAACACTTCACCATAATGGGAGTATTAAAAACTCATAGAATACAAGTCATTGAGAGGGGGATAATAACTATTCATTACTTCAAAGGCATAAATAAAAATTAGAGGGTTCAAGGATATATCAATTTCTATAATATTTATATGCTATAAATATTCCACTTGTTTAAATAAAAAATATATCTAAAACTTAGGGTTTGACTCAGACTTTCCCTCTAACAGGTCAGTAAAAATTTGAATCATGGTTAGAGAAGGGGAGTCGAGGATGTGTGAATCTCCTTAGGATCATCATGGCCATGCCTACATAACTACCTACCATGTCCCTTGAGCTTACAACTTTATTTGTCTTTTATGCCTTGTTTGATCTTGATACATATGTCATACAATGATGATAGGGGTAGATCATTGTACCTTTTAAAAACTCATCCATTTATAGTTGAGTTTCATAGGATTCTTATTTTGAACCACCTTGATTATAAGAACCAATTTAGTTACACAATCCATTTCTTACTTATTGAAAATTTTGATGGCTAGAATGTTGGTAAAATGTAACTTGAATAGTGCTAATATAGATGCTAGAAAAATATTTTATGGTGGGATCCATCCATGTGTCCTCTTTTCACTCCTTTTTTTCCTTCAATCCTATGAGTGCATTTCCCCTTGGGGCCCATGTACTCAACATTTTTCATAATTCTAGGATTACTTAGGGATCACTAATTATCCCCTTTCTATTAATTTAATGCCCAACATATATTGATTGTGATTATGGATATGCTCTCATGGGTCTACCACCTTCACATAGTAGGCCACCATTGGTACTTAAGTTCTCCAAGTTATGACAAGAGGTCAAATCATGGTGTGTTTCTTATTGGTTAGGTGCCTATAGGTGTTAGGTTTTTGCTTATAAATCCAAGATGTACCTATCCTAATAAATGCACATATCATCCTTTGATTGGGATATAAAACATTAGGATCTATTAGGTACATGTAGTGTACACTCATCAACTCTAGGCTCTGATAAGTCTAAGGTTTATGGCACCCCATGAGATTGAATTTGGGATACCAATACTAATAACTCATGAAAATTTTATTATAAACCATTTTACATGTGTTGATATTATTTGGAAAGCTACTACATGTTATTATTTGATTAGATCAAGTTTATAAAAGCTATGACCACAATAAGATGGTTTGGGAAAGGTCAAGAAGGCTAAAAATATTTTAATTATCAAACATACCTTTGGGCCATCTTCAACACTTAGTTAACCTGATCGATTTTACTCTAGCCATAAACCTTGAGATTGAAAAGATGAGTCCTTACCATGTGACTTATCCTCACATTTTTACTACTAGGCTAAGGCTTCAAGTGAAATGCTAACTATTATTATTATGATGAACTGATATTTTTCCATATGGTTTCATCCGACTAACCTACTTCTCCATGGGCTTCAACATTGTATGGACATATCTAGGATGTCAGGTTGTTAAGATCATGACATATGGAAACATCCTTCTAACCCCTTATTTAAGGGTTTTTAAATTATATGTATGGTTATAAGTCTTTGGGTCATTGGGAGCACGACATGTGGAAGCATCCCCTAACCCACATACTTTGGTACTTTTCTTAATTCATTTTACCTTGGGTATATTTGAATAAAATTTAGGTCTTGAAAGACTTTTGAATAGGCCCAAGGCTAAAAATGTCAACACATGAATATATGCAAAGTCAAATAAAATATTAAGGCATGAAAACTTTTTGAACATGCCTAGTGTATAAGGATGACATGTGTCTCTCATCAAGGTTTAGTAAACTCTATGTATTTTGAAATCCCTCATTTCCTTTTCACACTTATGTGCATGATATCTAGAACTTGTACTGGTTAATGAAATAAGTGGCATGTAATTTAGATCATAGCCTATAAAACATAGGAGAACAAAAATGGAATTTTGTGATCCATCATGAGACTTCATCTAAATTTTATAAAAGTATTTGGATAAGATGAAGAATAATATGGGATATATTAATCACATACTTCATGATCTAGAACCATTATTTTGTACTTCTCTCTTCACTTTTTGAAGTATTGGAAATCCCTGCACCCACACCTACATATTATTCCATAACTTGGTTGTATTCCATGCAAAAAGTGTGTGCTAAGAGATACATAGTAAGACTAAAATTTTTTATTCTTAAATAAAGGTGAATAACCTTAAAACTTAAAATCATGAGACTTTTTGAGAGTGTACATAAGAGGAATGAATATTTGTACTTTGTTTAGCTACATTTGGATTTTTTGCTCAAGTAATGGTTTGAGTATTTAAAATTTTTATCTTCAACATTTTTTCTTGTCATGCACTTCCATGCACAAAATATAACTCATGAAATTGGTCTTCAAAACTTTTGTTTGGAAAAAAATTTTAGACAAGATTTGTAGTGCAAGTTCTAACCATTCTTTTGCCTTTAGCATTTGTGTTCAACAACAAGCTTCACAACATTTTCCATAAACACTTTTCCCAAATACCTAAAGCCTTATTTTAAAATACACTAAGTCAAACACTTAGTCATTTTTCCAAATTATGATTCAAATTGAAAGCCTAGAAGTAATCCTAAATACCATTTCAAAAGTGAACACTGATCTTCCATGGTGACCAAAAATGGTCAACAGGGAATAACAATTCCACTCTAGTTTATTATTGCTTATGATATATGTTGGTTCATCATGACCAATATTATCTCTTAGTTTGGTTTATGTTAATAAAATTACATATAATGGATCATCATTAAATAAAAATGGTGAAATGTTTTTGTAGCAATTCAAAAATAAAATACACCTTCTCTACACCCTACTACCTACATGGTAAATTATAATAAAAAATAATACTATTGTCAATATACTCAAAAAACATAGTTGAAAGATACAATAAAAATTGGCATCAAAAAATCATTTACACCTAATGGGCATACTACAATAGCTTTCACACACCTGTCAGAACCACATCGTATGCATTAGTTTATCGTATAGAGGTAGTTTTACCAATTTATCTTAAAATATCATATTTATAGGTTTCTATCAAGGATATTATTCAAGTTAATGGATATTGAGAGAAGTGATTATACTAGTTGGAATAGTTGGGTACAAAATGAACATAATCTATTGAGTAATAATGATCTTATTAGGATTTAGTTAAGCGAGCATATAAATATATTTATGCCATGTGAGTTTAATGTGGGTGATCTCATATTAAATTAATATTAAAGTAATATAAATGAAAAAAAATACAAGAAAGGAAACTTGAGCCAAACTGGTTAAGCTTATTCACAATTATAAAAAAATTGGGAAAAGGGATATACCAGTTGGCTACACTTGAAGGAAGGCCCATAATAAACCCAATGAAAATTATTCACTTGCATTAATTTTACACCTGAATATAAAATATCAAAAAATATATAAAATATAAAGATTCAAATAAAACAAAAATTAAAAAAACACTGAATATTCACATGTTTACTATATTTGTTCATATGTTATTTAATTTATGATAGTATATAACATATCACTTTCCTTACTATACCCACATATGTTTCATGGGTATTTGAATATGATAAATCCATAAATTGAAACATGATACATGCACGTACATATGCTGGATCTTTCATCTACCCATGTGACACACTATGTTGGGGGCATTTGATTATAGAGATCATGATTGATATAGGTTTTATTATTTTATGATAATTTTACATTGTCATGTTGATATTATATACTAGTGTTTATATATGTTTATATTAATACTTACATATTACACCATGTGTCATATATGTCATACTACATGACATTTTGATACCAGATGTATATAAGGACTAGTATGATATGCTTACAATAGTTGATTAGATTTCACCTATTCATCTTATCACATTGCTTACTTGAGTATACTTATTTTTTAATAGCTTGTTTGAACCATGGAACAGTTGAACATGTTCATTGTTTTTTTTCCATGGTACCACTGAGTGTGTCTTTGGTGTGCAAACATCTTAACATTTCCTTGCCTTTGAGTATGTGACATTTAAACATGAAGGCTATTTGTGGTCTCTTTATATCCATTTTATATGACATTTAGTGATCTTGTGTGTGTGATTGATTATTTTATAAGCTTGTTCTTATTACTTCTATACACTGTCATTATCCATGTCATGCATCTTATGTATTATTTCTATGAGACACTATGAGATTAAATCATGCATCTACTTAGGAATTATATCTCTATATGATTCTTTACTACATAATCGATACATATATTACATGTTTATATTATCCTTTTGAGATAAGGTGACTATCATGTTACATTCCACTCACTTAAAAATGGGGGGTGCATATCAATGGGGGCATGTCCTAGATATATTATTCCACACACACATATAATTGGAAGAATTGGTATAGTTTTATATTGTTTACATTATTCAAATATACACTTGGGTAAGAATATTATGCACTTGACACTAATTTCATGGATTTGGGACAAAGGTTTTTAGATTTGTGATATTTATTATACAAACTTTAAAAATAGAGATTAAATATTGATAGACACTTTATCTTGAGAGACATTATAGGTGCATATTCGATGAAAATACACCAAATAAAAGACACGTATTCAAAATATATATACATTAATACAATACCCTTACCAAGATGCATTGATTAAAATATATATATATATATATATTTAATAGTTGGATTCCTTGAGTAGTGCAATCAATATTCACTGCCCTCGATGGCCTTCACACTAACATTTTTCAAGTTGAGATGGTTACACCATTTTACCTATGTTAGATTATATAGATTATGTATACACTTAAGTTGTGAGATTGATAGCCTTGGCATAACTCACCCTTTCACTAGATTAGGAACATGATTACACTTAAATTATCCTCTTCACATCCCCAAGGTTCATTTTTGAATCTCTCTACAATGTCTTAGAAATGAAACATCAATACAAAAGTAAATTATCATTGGGAACATGGTTACATCAACACAAACATGTTCTCCTTTTATATATTTTATTTAAATCATTTAAATTATTGAATTATAAGATTATATACACTAACTACATTGTAACATTCTCTTGGTTTCTAGTGATACATAAACATAAAATTAAAACATGGCTCAATTCAAATAAAGATGTGGTGTACACACCACAATCCACATTCCTTTTCCTGTAACCTAATAATATAATAGCTATGCATTTTTAGATTAAATTGGTGAGTGTAAGGAATGCACATCTTAAATATATATATTGTATGATAAAATAGTCTTGTAAATTTGGAAAATATCACTCATGACTCAACCCTTTAGTTTAAGATATTTTCACTATTGAAAGGCTCACATTCACCATCTCACTATGCCTAATGTTTATATTATAGTTTGAACCTGATATATATAATACCTAGATCACCTATAACCCATAATTTTCAAAAAACTTTATTAATATCCTACTCTAGTAGTTACATATCTTTAACATCTTTTTATCCTCATGGACACTACCATCTAGACTAGGACTTTAGCATTGATGCTAGTAGAGTAGGTATAACACTAGTGTCTAAACCTTATAAATGATAAAAATTTAAACTTTTTGATGGGTAATTTGGCACAAAAACTTGGGTATGATGGAAAATCCACCTAAGCTCTCTTTAAAGAGACAAAATCTCCCCAAGGTCTATTATTTCTAGGTCTTGGCTTGTAGGGTAACTCAATGGTTGATGTGTAATTATCCTATTTCAAGGGGCATGCTGGGAATAAAACAAGATAAATTACATTCAATGATCATATTTTATAATCATTTCTTATAAAATCATCAATTTGGATTTGTCATTAAAATACATCTGATGTAATAATTATTCATTACATACATGGAATTAATAGTGCATTAACACAAATGAAAATGTTTTGCAATCAAGATAAATCTTGTAAACATGGGTTACAAATTAAAATATATTATACCTAATATCATATATATAAAAAATAAGAAATATGAGGGTAAAGATGAATATGTATGCCAATTGTGTATCTATAACAATCTTGATTCATTTGACTTAGATGAACTCCATGGAACCAATTTTTTGCCTAGCCAATATGTACACAACTATGAATAAAGATAATAAAAATGTATAAGGCATTAATATATTAATAAATATGAACCACATAACCATATACATCATATACAATGAAAAATAGTCTTCGCAAGATTTCAAATGATCGATATTTTTTTGAAAAATAATTTTTGAATCCATCATAATCAGGAGAAACACATAAAAATGTTTCACAATGACACTAATCACAAGAAAAACTAAAAAATAAATATGTTTTAGGAAATAAATATATAGTCCTCTACTATTCTTTATAACACTAAAAAACCATCCCCTAACTCAGTCTTATTGATGTCCTTATAACCATCATTTCATGAAATTTAGACATATTCCTATGAATATGGACTTATAGTATTACCGTTTTGGTTATATAATTATTGAAATTGATTTCCATATAAATTTTATTGGTTTTTAAATAGATATTGGATTTTAATATTCTTGCTATTAGTTTTATTTAATATGATATTTGATTCTAATATAGCTACTATTAGATTCCAAATTCTAGTGTGGAATCAAATTCCAATTACATTTTAAATGTTTTTTCACATTTAAATTCATATTAAGGAGAAATGGGACAATAGTTCATCATGGTCTAATATTTGAAATTGGTCCTTATAATTTAAATAATATGACCCCATAGTTTTCATATTATTGCCTAATTATAGTCATTATATCAATGTTTAATATTTATGCAAAATTTACCATATATTAACCAATCACATCATGACATGGAAAATTTAAAAATATTAATGAAACATTTTAAAACAAACTTATCATCACCAAGTACAAGAATTATACAACACTTTTCATTGTCCATGTGCCCAATGCAAAACAAAATTATTATTATTCTTGATAAATTTGTTTAAAATGGGAAAGCACATGCTTTAGACTAGATAATAATGTGGGACTTTGTTTCTCATATTATCAATTTAGAGGTAATTATTCTTATCTTAATGTGTATAATAGGCATGTTCTAATTATACAAAAGGTAATAATATAGGTCTCTATTTCTCATATTATTCATGTAAACTTGCATAGAATGGGAATGTTCTTATAAAACCAAATATGGCTACCACATACATTAATCAGAAGTTCACACTTTATGTACCATCATACTCTTGGAAATAATTAATCACTTTGCAACCACATTGATGTGATTTAAATGGTTTATCTACTATATTTCTATTAATTAATAATGTGTATTGAAGCCATAAATGTGAGAGAGATAACTAGTTTTCTTAACTTGTGTAATCCATATTTTGATAGGTGTTAAACAATCTAGATACAATGATTCACCTTCTTCTCTTCTAGAATATTTCAAATATTGAAACCTCACCTTTTTAGTTATATACAAAACCATAAATAAATTTAATTCTTGTATAAATAAAATTTTAATAAATTTGTTTTGTATTTGAAAATGTGTGATCACTCAGATATGTTTTAAATCAAGTTTCACAAATTTTACTTTTATGCCACATAATACATGATATCTTCATGACAAATGGACCCAATCACATTTTAATGTGAAATACACAAAAACACAGGTCTATGGTGGCCCCTTTTATTTTATAGTTAAAATATAATCCCCAGTATGTTAGAAATAATTTGTATCATGGAAAGGTGTAATTATAGAGAGATAAAGTGTAAAAAAAGTATTAAAATATCATTTCATTTTGTTAATTCCAAATTGAGAACAAAATAGACCTAAATGAATCCATGGATTAATAATGACCCAATCTTAAAATTAAAATAATTTACTTTTATTTCAATGCTTTAAAAGCCTCTCCTCCTCACATCACTAACTTATGTTGTGTTTATCAAACACATATCATCAACTTAGTGTGATAAAACCCCAAAACTTATAGTGTTACATCACTACTATAACATATCATCTAAACTTAACTAAAATAATTCTATTAAATGATAAATATTTTGATTAAATAGTTAAAAATTAATAAAAATATATTATTATCTTTACACAAGTATGGAAAAAGACATTCTAAAAAAATTATTAATCTTTCATTCATACTTAATAAACAATATGGTTACCTTGTTAATGTGTACATATTAAGAAGCTTGAATAGAGATTGAATAGAAGCTAATCAAATAAAAATAATCAATGTAAGTATTCAATTAATATTAAATAATTATGGTAAAAATTTAATGCCAATCTATTTTATCCTACTTGGAATAAATAATTAAAAATACCCACATCCTAGGACAAGATGACATCACATGTAAATTTATGAACTTCAATAGTTTCACCTTAGTATTCACTACCCTATTTAGGTAGTGCAAGGTATGATTTAATTGACTCATTTCCTTTTATATTAATCTTAATATATCCACATTTCCACTTTTTTTTTGGTATCCATGCCCATATGACGCTATCCACATCAATGTCATGTTTGATTTTATCCATGTTTTACTAGGTGTCAAATAAACTTGATGTAATGCTTCATCAACTTCTTGTTGGAAGTAGCTACTGAGAGGAAGAGGGTGAATCAATATAAAAAAATTAAAATTAAATTCAAAAACCATTCCATTATTCATCAAATTGATCTATCAACATAAAAATGAAATCACGTACATCTAAAGCAAGAACAAGAGCATACATCACATCAACACAACATCTACATGGGAAACCCTATTTGGGGATAAAACGTACTAAATCCTACAAGATGTACTATATTCCTATAATCACAAGATCTAATTTAGACCAGCTATAACTAATCAAGGAACTACCATCCCTTATTTTAATGAGACTACAATCCCATAAGGAGCTACTACACCTATTTAGCTAAGCTACGATAATAACTAGACCTTTAGAAAATGTCACCTAATAGGGAGGATATAACCCCCATAGATGTTAGCTTCCACAAAATAACCTATGAAAACATCCACCTTTGAACTAATGTCTTCAACACTAGATGATGGACCTATGATTATCACTCTTCACCTTCACCCACACTCAATCTATGAGAGCACTATTCTACCAAAAGAATTATGACCTACAAGTCATATAAATAATCCTCAATCTATTTTTATCTTCAACTCATCGATTAGGAAAACACATCCTTCATCTTTCCTTCTCTCACCATACACACTTTCTCAAATAGCCTCTTGAGCATACTCACTCATTTTGGGTCTTCTAGGATTATTAGGTCTAAATACCTATGTGATCACCTTTAGTATCTTTCTCAAACTATAATTTTAAATCCTCTTCACTCATTTTTTTCCTCACTAACTTTTACCTTCTCTTTCAAAATTTCTCACATTTTCTTGGCTTGAACATTCACATAACTAGCACAAACAAGCCAATTAGGCCTTTTACTTATATCATTCTCTTGGTATAACCCATGTTGGTTGGTTAAGATGCTTAATACACTTGTTATAATTTTGATATAAGTACACATATGTGTTACATGTAAGAACCATATATTCCATATGGCATCTATTACATTATTAGCCCCAAACCATATTTAGGTCTTAGTGAGACCTAAAATAATCATACCTTTAAACTCACACATTACATGTGAGACTACTTAGACCATCTTAAGCTTATACTAACACCTAAAACACATGAAAATAGCCTCAAATATACACTTTCACACTCCATAATTGGTTCCATACAACTTATAACATCAACCCAACACTTGGACCCACCAATTAGGTCTCCTCACTCTTTCAGGTCTTTATATAGAAAACATAGTCTCAAATGTCTAAAGAAAACACTCAAGTAACTAACATAACCACATTAAAAATTCATATAGATATAACCTTCAAGACTTATTCAACTTCTCCATGTTCCTTACACACTCCAACACACCTCAAACTGTCTCACTCAAGATGACCACTCAAGTTGGTCACACATAGTCAAAATACAATCAATATATTATAACTCTCCACATCTGATCAAGGGATAAATATGAAACTAAAAACCTTCACATAAGTATTTGATAATTATAAAATATCTCCATATTCATTAGACTTATCAATTATTCTTAAAACACCTTTAACTCACTCCTATAACATGGTCACTCAAACTACCAATGTATTCAATGAACATAGACAACTTCCTAAGCAATGTTCATACTTAAGATAGATTGATCACACCGTGAAAATTCAAATAGAGGATATTTATGGATTCTATAAAACTCTATAATATATAATATATAATTATTCATAAAAATATAGTTTGAATAAGCTCAAACAACCATATCAGATCACTTACAAATGAATGCCAAATACATATTAAAATTTGAAGCAAAAAATGTTTGACTGTACAAACATTTAGATATTAAAATCAAGTTATTTAGATTCACCATGGAGTCATATTCATATTTTCATTTAACATCACTTTTTAATTTAACCTAGATCAAAAATTATTATCAAAATATAGAGCTCTAGTTTTTCCCTTAGTAAAATTCAACTATTCAAATGCCACCAATTACTATTATACATCAAATGTTATGCTCGCATCTCATGATCTCATTTCTCATATTAAACATCCACCATCGTTGGTATACAAACTTTAAAAATTCTATATGATTGTCACTTTGACCTATTGACTTTAATATGCATTGTTAATCTCTATCTTTAGAATCACCCACTCACCATTTTTCCTTAGAAGAATCTTGATCTTTATCTCTACTCAGCACTAAAAGTTTGAACACTTACCACCATCTCATTTATTCCTAAATTATTATAAAAACACACTTTATCTATGTTTCTCAAACTTTAACTTACGTAAAAATGACTAAGTATGGGAACCTTACTTATTTGCCTAGAAGGATAACTTTACATAGTCATATCTTTTGCTTTGCTCACTTACAAGTTCATAAATGTGGACCATATGATATCCTCACATAGGAGAATCCAACCATGTATAAAAATATGCTTATAATCCTAAAACATGTGAAATATAATGACATTAAAATTATCACTCATATTTTCTGCCACGGATCCAACTTTGTCAAAAACTTGTCTAGAAGGCCAACTTTGAACATGCATATCTTTTTGTCATGCTTTGGTGCTTGAACTAAAATTTAGATTAAATAAACTAGGTACACAATTAAAAAAAATACATATTATCGCCTTATCTTTAAATTTCCACATGTGTGATATATTTCACCATCAAATTGCTTACTAAATTCTTTCTTACCTCGTGCAAATTTGGCTAAGTATGCGATAATGCTATCAATCAAACTGCCTAGAAGCCCAAATTTTCCCTTACATATCTTTTGATGTGATTTTATGCTTGATATAATTTTTTTAAAAATAAAATATGGAATAATTTAATCACAACCATATAACCAACCCCCCTTGACTCATTCCCATGTGGTAATGGTGATGTCATCAAAATACCTACTCAAATTTTCTACCATTAGACCTAAAATATCTAGATGAAAATTATGGAATACCAGATGAATTCAAATTATGCACACATGTAATCAAATCTTATAAAAAATTTTAGACACTTATTTCACATGCTCAATACTCCATACTCATTTCTAAACATATCAAACCATGTCAAAATTGAAGATCAACCAAGCATCCTTCAAGCATACTATGAGAAGCACATTGCACAATTTGTCATTGTCACTTAGACTATCAAGGAACTTCATCCGTTCAATAGGGCACCTCTATGACATCATCATTACATCATTTAAAACTCTCCAATACTTCTCTCCTTGAGGGTTTCCAATATTAAATCCTCACCTTTTTATCCACATTTACACTTTTTTATTTAAGGTATATATCCCCATCTTCCCTTCCCATCCATATATTTTCTTTTTCATTTGTTGTTCCTACTAGAAGCATATGTCCCACATACACATCCATCAATGGATGAATGCTTTTTTATATCTTCCAAAAATAGTTTCAACATAAATTTCATTATTACTTGGGATATGTTCATTAATGTAGAATTATCTATGGAAATGAATGGATCTTGTTATTTGGTCATACATTTCATTCTCTTTTATTGTTTATCAAAAAAATAATATTTGACATTATACTAAAATTTATAAATGGTCTATCTAAGGCACACAAAATTTTTTCCAAATATGTTATATTTGGAGTCCAATACTATCTACCTCTACCTATTTATGTTTTCCCCAATGTTTAATATATGATTTTACTACAATTTTTAGATCTTCCATTTCTTTGAGTTATTTAAAAGGTTCTAGAGGAGTTTTCCCTTCCAACAAGTTTTGTTCACCATTATTCTTTGTACACTAGAATGGGATTGGATGAGACCATTAGAGATATTTTATTGTTGATTTATATTCCATCACTATTATTCCATCCACAACATGGAACTTGAACATCTTAGGTGTACTAATACCCATTATCCTATGGCTTAATTACAAAAAGTGTGGATCAACTAAGGCTTAAAAGTCATACACTTACTCAATAAGGTAAAGAGTGAATTTACTTAACCCCTTTTGTCATGTTTTTTAGGTTTCCATGAAATGTGTCAAATAAAATGTGTCTAGTTTCAATAATTATGTTTCTAATCTACCAAAAGTCTCATCTATGTCCTCATGGGTGTGTCCTACTAGGAGGAAGCTTACATACATAATGTTCAATACCATTGTTACTGTCGACATTGATGAAAATGAAAATGAGGTATGATTCTTATTATCACTCGAAGCATTATATAATTGAAAGTAGAGGACCAGTGGATTTTTTAATGAATTACTTATACTAATAAAACTATTAATTGATTCAACATGGATAAATATTTCCTTGTACCATTTACACTTATCATGTACTTTATTATGTAATATTTCATCATGAAATGGTTGTTTGGATGACCCAAAAGTGTATAATAAATACCCATACTCATCAATGATGGGTTCCTAGAGAATTTTGAGACACAAATAAAATGATATGACTATGTAGTTTACTCCACATTCAATAAATGGTAGGCTTAAATGGCCAAAACCCCTAGTCTTGTGTCCATGTGTGAACATACTAGTCAGAGTAACTATAAGTTTCATAACATTACTTATTTAATCTGAATTTTTTACCTATCCTTAGTATTGAAGTTTTTATTTTATCCATTTTATCATGCATAATGCTCAAAAATCTCTGAGGTTGTTCTTATGATTATAATCTATGGGAGTAGTAATGTGCATGACAACTTTAAATGTATTCATTATGTCATGTTTGTTCCTCTTCATGTTTTGAGAATGATTTTAGGAATTTTGAATCTCTATGTTTGTTGTACATATCCATATAATATTCACACTTGGATAAGAATTTGTCTTTTGAAATTGCAACATGTTTAAATATTTTGGTCATTATCTTGCTAAAACTTGGTTGTGAGAATGGTAGAAATTTCAAACATTCAAGATCCTCATTACACTTATTTCACATTAAATTATGGGTATATAATGTATGAATAATCCTTTGAGAAAATTTTATTCCATATTATTTAAAAAAAAAGAGTTAAATTTGGAGAAATATCTACATTTATCTCAACCATTTTTAATATGCAAGAAGTTATTTCAGTGGTATTTGAGCTTTATTTCTCTTTCCCATTATTACCATTTACTACATGCATGTGATCATTTATCTAGTATAATTTACGACTATATAATGTGTCCCTTGGGTACCCATAATATATTTTCCATGCATTTTGATAGATATCCATCCCATTTAGTTTTGTTTTATGCATCTCCATAGATTAATCTCCTACATTAAAGATGGCAATTGTTGTTAATGCATCTAACACAAAATTCTTTCCATATTCTTCATTCATGGATACAATTTTATGCCATATAAATTTGACTAAATCTAAGTGAATTTTTTTTAGATAATAAGATTTTCAACTATGATTTTTCACATTCTCCAGTTCATCAAAAAAAATTGACCAATTTTTATCCTAATCAACAATTTGGTTAGACTAAATGGGTAGAGGGGCATTCAATTTTCAACATTTTTGACAATTGTAGAATCTTTTGTTCACTTTTTTGGAATGATTCTAATTACTAGCATTAAAATAAATTGGATATACCATTTATGGTTTTTTATATTCTAATTCACCCCACATGTTCACCTAAACCTCATTTGGAACATATTTGAATCTCACATCTAGAGATAACCATTTATGTCGACCAATTACCTATCATGCCATTATATGAGAGATACCTAATATAGGGAGAATAATTTGTAAGAAGTTATGAATACTATATCTATTTTCACACCAAAGGTGTTGGTATCTAATCCCTTAAATTGTACCATGTCTCTTTTAAGTAAATTTTTAATTATTCTCTTTATAACATAATTGCTCATGAATGAGCACAAATGCATCAATTTGGTATGAAATCCAATAACTTGAAACTATGATCATTGATGCATATAAGGTACATATCATCCAATTGTGAACTACTCTTATTGACCATAAGGGAACTTCTTGTTTCATATAAAACTAAATGTTTTATTGGCTAAGCTATTAATATATTGGGTTCTAGTAAGTTTGAGCAATAAAAGTATAAATTTACCATGTTTTCAAGCATTAAACCAAACATCAATGGTCCCAATCTCTCTTCATGAATTTTATTATCTTAAATAACATTAATTATAAAACATTGGGCTATAACATTGCCACTAGTAGAAGATTTATGTTTTAGAATGACAGTCTAAAAAACTCAATTCTCTCTTTAGGTCTTATGTAAATTATGTTTATTTCACTATTATCACTAAAATATCTCTCTTGCATGGTACTATAATCCTCTAAAACACTAAAAATGTAATCACTATGAAGTGTTGGAATGGATAGATCTACATGTTTTGAAAAATCACTTTGTTTCCATGGAATGTAGAATACTTTTTTCTCAATATTTTATAAGTTTTTAAATCCATCAACTAAATAAGGAAATTGTACTTTTACATCCAATACTATGTCAATAATTATAACAACAAATCCTCTTCCCACCTCTTTGCAATGTAGTATTGTTTTGATTAGATACATTCTACCCTCTACAACTTTTGTGATTTTTGAAAACAAGTTCACATGATCATCCTCTCTAAGTGTAAGAGTCACTCATTCTATAATATAAACAATAAATGTGAGATAAAAGTAAATATTTATACAACACCATCAAATATAAAAATTAAACATAAATGTAAGATTAAATTAAAAATGTATCAAAATTATTAAATGCAATTTAATTCTAATGTACTAAGGATCTATGTGTTACTATGGATAAGTATATATTATATAAAAATAAGAACATGTAAGAAAGGTGATATGTGAAAATAAATAATATCTGATGCAAGTATGATATCGACATACTATCATGAGAATAATGGTACATTATCATCATTAATTATTGATATCTAAAAATATATTTGAAACACTTTAAAAATTTTAGCACAAAAATATTTATT
The DNA here is from genome assembly GCA_037957365.1 of Torreya grandis. Taxonomy (NCBI): domain Eukaryota; kingdom Viridiplantae; phylum Streptophyta; class Pinopsida; order Cupressales; family Taxaceae; genus Torreya; species Torreya grandis. Next base: position 1,578,494 of record JARHVA010002621.1, on the reverse strand, counting down.
GGTAAATTGGGTGGGGTCCTTATTGGTAACAAAATTTTTATCAGTAACATCTTTATTTCTAAATTGAACAAAATTATACCCTCCTAGTCTATCTAAATAGAAATTGAGGATGCTAAAAGTATATCAAAACATTTTAAAAAGTTTTGATATCACATATTTATATATAAGGTAAGAAAGGGGTAAATATCATGACCAATATTGGTGTTTTCATCCCCTCTTTTAATCAATGATCAAAGATACAAGAATTACCAAGCCACATAATCACAATCATTTCAAATGATGTGGGAAGATTATAACCCCTTAGAAAGGAGGGTGATCCAATGATGGAATTTAATTAATTAAAATCCTCATAGCCTATAAAATCTTATGCAATGATTTCATCACTCATTGAATGTCAAGGAAACGAAGATTGAAGTATGACAAGAAATGACCTAGATTTAACATCATTAAAACATTGGTCACAATGAATTTATAATGAAAAAAATAAAGTTGAAGGCAAATTTTAATAAGAACTGGAGATGGAATCACTATGATATATTTGAACTTATTTCTTACACTAAATCCAAGGAAGACCCAAAGTGTGGAGTAAACTCTTGAAAGGGGGATTCATTAGTTTTATGACTAGAATTATTGGCCACAATCTAACCATCTCCTAAGATGTCATTAGAGGCTAGGAGGAAGGTGTCATCCTAATGGATGAAATAATAAAATAGGTAATAGGTATTTATTTTCAATGGAATAAATCCTTCAAAGACAAAAAAATTATGGGGTAACTAATTAAGTATATTTTAAAAAAGATAAACCCATTATCCATAAGTAGAAAGGCAATCCCAAATTAGAGCTTCCAATCAAATGGACAAAAGTTTGCATTTAGGTAATGGAATACAATATATTGGAGAATAATTTAAATATCATTTTATCACATTAAAAAATACTTATGAATAATTTTAAAGAGCATAAAATTATTCTTCCTTTTTTCTTTTTTAAGTCCTTGAAGGCCATTCTGAGTTACTACAAGTTTAAATCTTCCATTATTTTACTACACTAGGGCCTCATTTTTTTAATAGTCAAAAGGGTTGAGCCCTTGTGGGGAAAATATGTGGTTGAATCTATTGAATTGAAAAAAAATTAAAATGAATCAAAAACAAAATTAAGGAGGAAAAATTAACTCAAGAGGATGATGACACCTTAATCTAGGAGATGAATTCATCTGACAATTCAAATACCCCTATTAAGAAAAATGATAAGATCAAAGAACAATCTTAGGACAATTAGAAATTGATCAAGAGAATAGAGACCCCTGATACCACCCTAGGAGGGAAAGAAAGATTCATGAAGAAAAGTAAAGTCCCTAATCCTCTATCCCTAAAAGAAAACATATAGAATTTGAAAAGGATATGAGGATGTTAGAAATAAAACACTCCATGTAATAGTTTATATGAACATATATGACATATCAATTAATGACGATGTGGTCAAAACTATCATTTATTAAAGCTGAAGGAAAAATCTTTCATGATGGAGGATAATAGGAAATTAAGGAAACAAGTAGTAAGGGGGAGGAGGGGGAAGCCATGCCAAACAAGAAAATGAAATAGGACAAGAGTGAAATAAACCAACATGTGTTGGCCAAGAAAAACATAACAAATAAACTATAAAAATAGAAACTAAGAGGTGGAAATGTTTTATCTTCAATTTTTCACCCTTGGAGAGGGTTATTTAGGCCCTTTATAATTGATCTACACTATGGTAATAACCCTAGGATTTGGGTCACCTATGGTGGGGTTGGACCTCTAGAGAAGTCTGGCTTCCTCTTGATGGATCACCTATACTAATGTTTACATTGAGAAAAGGGTAAGAGAAGGGGTAAAGGGCTCATAATAAGGCTAAAAGGGTGATGCAACAAATTAAATGACAACTCACACAAGAATTAAATATACATTAAAGAAGCATAAGATTGTACTAGCACACACAATCTCAAAATCTAGATAATTTCATAAGTATTTCATACACTACGTTTAGGAAATAATTAATGAAGATAAGAGGAATTATAATATTCACACAAATATAACATTAATGGTATAAATAACATAAATTCATACCTACAATCAACTATAAAACACCCTAAAGTATTCAAGAAGGAAGGGTAATGGGTATGGGAGATTATCCTTCATAATGCCATCATGCACAAGATTACTAAACGTAGTTCAAAAGAAAGAGATAGGTAAATAAAATATTTATTATCTTCAAGAGGTATTTCATAAAAGTTTTGATATGGTATAGTCTTATCAAGTGAGAGTCTCTACTCTTCTATATTTGAGAGAGAGTTCTTATCAAAAGTGAGACTTTTCTTCTAAAAACTGAGAGAGAGCTTAAAAAATGGAAAGAATGGGTAATATATGAGAAAGGGAGAGAGAAGAGGGAGTATGAGTAATAAAATAATTAATTGATTTAACACCTTTTTGATCAAATTAGCACTACTTCTCTATTGACAAGTTAATTTTTATTTGTCCTAATAGCCCCTGAATCTTTTCATTGGCTGAGAAAAATGCAGTAGAAGACAATAGTTACCAAAGATGGTGAGTCATGATCTTTATTATGAAGTAAAACCCTTAGGCACCTTGAAAATGTATTAAATTCTAGAGTTAATTTATCTAACCACCAAATTTTCATCTTGGGACTCTACATCATCTTCCCTTACTTCATTATGAGGGCAATGTACTTATATCCATGGAATTGAAAGATCCATGCCTAAGTCTAATTTTAGCAGTTGTAAGTATTTGTTTATAAAATATATGACCATGTCAACAAATGAGACACTTTTATAGTATTACACATCTACTTCTAATATAATCTAAATATATACATTTATTATATATTCAAAAAGTAATCCACATTATTAGTTTTTATATAGTTAATATATCGATGAGATCCACATATGTTAAGTCTTGCTTCAATAATGGCTAGTCCATGTCTGATATCTATATTAGAACCTAAAAGACCTATTCTACCTTTTCTAAGCTTTAATGGTTATGTTTGATCCTAAAAACCCTACCCTAGTTTAGTTTGGATCAAATTTAGACCTCCAGTGAAAGTATCATAAGTTTGACCTCTGATATCGATCATTGATCTTGAATTGGGAATTGAAATTATGATACCTTTGAAATTAATTACTGGTCATTAATCTTGATTTATGATTCTCATATTGTTCCAACTACTAGTTTTACATTCATTTAATAAGATCCTACTAACTCTTTGACCTCTTATGCACTATTGATCTACTTTTGTATGATTAAATACAAACCATAGATCTTCTACTAGTTTAACATGGTTGAGATACTTGCTAGCTTCTAATTTTTCTTCAATATACACTGACCTTTTGGGTTATTGCTCATTTTTAAATATACTTTCTATGAATTCACATGCACTATATATCTACCTAGACCCACTAACCCTATCAATTAATGCATACCATTAGATATTTAATTAAGTACCTAAGATCTTGACACATTCCATCAATGTATTCATGTTGATATTTTGACTTCATGCTCACCATTGATCTTTGATGCATAAGTGAATGTGTATCATTGATTTTTGGGACCCACTGACAATGTCAGATTGATCACTCATCATTGGATCTGATCTTAACTCCCAAGATTTTGACACTTGTCATTTTCGTGTTAAACCTTAGGACATTTGAACTCAAATTTCTATTTTTTAAATCTTAAAATTGATGTCCCCTAACACATTTCACACTATAAGTCTAACTTTAAATCTTTATAACTTGAGATAAACAACTCATAAAGTTATGAAATTTGTAGAGGATGATCTAGGCATGAATAAATTCATGCCCATGTGTCTTTTATCCATGAGAGGCTTTTTAAACATAATTTTTAAATATAAAATCAAGCTAACTAGTCCATTTTTATGTTACGTTCTCACGATGGTCTGGTTCTTTTGGACTTGTGTAAGAAACTGTTATCCATTTTCAAGGATTCCAATGAACTTATAAGACTTTATAATATATAATTAATGCTATTGAATGATTTAATTAATATGAAAACCTACTGGTCTTCTTTAATTTTCAAACCTAGACCTATTTTGAAGCCTTTCCTCTCAAAGATCAACAAAACAAATTTAAGCCTATTAAAGTGTTTAATAATCTTTGTAAGTGAAATTTTATCTCCTTCTCAAAGAGGAACTTTTCTCAAATTATCACTCCATATCAAGACCTATAGAAACTAATCCATTAGGAAAATTTTTATATGTGGGTTAAAGTTAGCCATCATTTGCGGTGACATCTTGGGGTTGCATGCTTGTTATGCAAAGACTTAGTGACCTCAAACTAACTCATTAGGTACATAGAGTCATAATATTTTCTCTTAATTAATGTGAGACTGATGCAAGGTTGACACTTTCTAAAACTTCCTCTTGAATCAAAAAGTAATGAAAGATCAAAACAAAAAATTGTGCCCAAGGCACTTATTGAAAGGGAAATACACAACTGAAAGAAAATGTGCTCAAAGAACTTAGAGGAAAGCATAAAAAATACTGTAATATGCTAAAATATCATAAAATAGATACAAAATATTTTAATAACAAGGCTTTAAATGAATTATATTAATTGGGATAGGTAATAGCTCTCCATCTAGTTGGGAAAGATGAAAAGCATTATGTTGTTTACATCTATGGATAAAATAAGGACCACTCCATAAGCTATCAAACTTGGTATGGTTGCCTAGCTTAGCCTTATTTATGTCCCACTTGAGGACTAGGTAACCATCCTTTATGTCCCTTGTTATGGTTGTCTTTTCAAAGGATTTCTTGACTTGATCTTGATGTAACTCTAATGTTTTCATTGTAAGGTCCTTGGTTTCTTGAATCTCTATGAGCTATGTCATCTCAATTTTATAGGCTCACTCTCCATAAACTTAAGCTAATGTGATAACTCCAATGTAGGTAGTTTAAGAGAAATGGTAAATTTGTCTTCCCTTCCATATATAAGGACATATGGAGAATTTCCAATGGTAGCTTTGTGAGTCACTTTGTCATCCCATAAGGCTATCATTATATTTGTATGCCACGCTCTTTGATTTTACTCTATGGTACTCTTGATAATCCTTATCAAGTTATTGTTTGTGGAATTTTCTAGTTCATTACCTTGGGGGTAGTAATTTGAGGATGTGCTAAGATATATGCCTAGCTTAAGTTCCCATTCATTTATCTTCATACCAACAAATGCCAAGGCATTATTTGAAATTATAGTAGCTGGGACACCAAACCTATTGAATATACTATCATAAAAGTTAAATACTACCATATCATTGGCTTATTTTAAGGAAATTACTTCCACCCACTTGGTGAAGTAGTTATTTTTAGTGGACACCCATTTATTCCCTATACTTTAAGGTGGATTTATCCTCCCTATGAAGTCCAACCCACATTGCATGAAGGGTTGATCCACCTAGATTTGGTTGAGTGGAAGAGCTACTAATTTTTTATTTCATACAAGGATATCATACTTTTGGAATTTTATAACCCATCTATAGGGATCTTTGAAAAGTCTAGGCTAATAATATCCATCTCTAATTACCATTATTACTATTATTATTGGAGAAAAATGGCCTCCTATAGGTCCATCATGAAATTTATCCCAAAGCTTTGTCACTTTATTATCATCAATACACCTAAGAATTACCCCATTGAGGTCCTTTTTGAAAATAACACCATCAAATAATGCATAAGGTATGGATTGAAGCCTAAAATACCTTTTTTTTTCTCTATCCAAACCTTGGGGACATTCTCCTATCATCAAGAAATGTGTCATATCTTGGAGCTAGCTATTATGAGTGGAGGTGCATCTATTTTTGAGTTATCTTATGTCACCAAAAAAACTTCTTTATCTTCTTAAACTTCATCCACTATAGGCTCACACAAGCCTTTGCCTCTTATCATCTTGGTGACTTTGATCTCCACATCATACTCCATGACTCTGATAATCTGGCCTACTCTTTTCTCATTCAAATCCTTATTGAGGAGAAAGTCCCTCACTCCAGGATGAGACACCATAAGATGAACCTTAATATTGTAAATCATTAGTCTAAACTTTTTGAGGATCCTAAGAACTATAATAACATGCTTTTATATGAAATTATACCTTACCTAATATCCTTCTATCCCTTGACTAAAAGAGGTAATTGGATGCTCATGTTCTTCACCATTCTTTTTCATCAACATAGATGATATGTTGTCAACATTGGCAAATGTTTATAATATGAAATAATTTGAGAAATTAGGATTTATGAGTGAGGGTGTTTAGGAAATAGCTTGTTTGATATCCTCAAATATTACCTTACCTTCATTGGACCAAGAAAACACTTGGATCTTCTTTAACATGGTGGTGATGGGTTTGATGAGATTTAAAAAACTTGGTATAAACCTTATAACAAAGTTTATCTTCCTAAGGAAGCTATAGATTCCTTTCATGTGCTTGGGTAGAGATAGTGCTAAGATGGAACTTATTCTAACAAGGTCAATGGATGATCCTTCCTTTGAAACAATATGACCCAAAATTTTAATTTTATGAAAAATAAACACACATTTCTTGTGATTTAAAGAGATCCCATACTCTATACATCCTTGGAAGATCAAACTTAGATGGTCCATGTGCTCAATATCCTTCTTGGAAAAAACTATGATGTCATCTAAGTAAACTAGCACCATTTGATTTAGCAACCCTTAGAAATCCATGTCCATGGATATTTTAAAAGTTGTCCTAACATTTGACAATCCAAAAGACATATTTTGGTAAGCATATATACCCCACTTTGTAGTGAAGGTAGTCTTATATTGATCTTCCTCTTTTACCAGTACTTAGTTGTAGCCTGAATACCCATCTAAAAGGGAAAACATGATGAAACAAGTATTTAAAGTAGCTTCTCCATGGATGGTAAGGGGTAGTGATCTTTTAAAGAGAACCTATTTATATCTGTAAAGTCAACACACAATTTGATTTCCCTACTCTTCCTCCTGACAAGCACTAAATTGGCTACACATGAGGATTTATTAATGGGAAAGATGATATTGGATTCAATTAACTTGGTTAATTATATACTCATAAGCCCTTAATTTTTGGGGTTTATAGGCCTCTGTTTCTATCTGATAGGCTTGGGATTAGCCTCTAGTTATATAGTGTGGTGGGCCAACATGGGATCAAATCCTCTCAAGTCACTATATTCCCAAGCAAAGATGTTTACATATTATTTATAAAGTTATATGAAATTATGCCTCTCAATTTTAGTTCTTACATTCCTAAGCTTGAAGAGTTCATCTTTGAAGACAAGGACCCTTTCATAGTTCTCTTTATTCGTTGACATTATTGCCTTATCTTTTCTGATATGATCTAACTCATGGGAAAGATATTCAAGGGTGACAAGCCCTTTAGGAAGCTTGGTAGATCTCAATTGAAAAATTTACTCCTCATACTCATGTTGAAACTTTTTGTGATTTATAGAGGATAACATTGCTTCCTACAATAAAAAATTAGTAATTTGCTTATCATTCTCTATGACCTACCAATGAGCTTCATTGTTTGGAATTGATGGTCTCACCACCACTTTGACATGTGGCTACACCTTGGTCCTTTTTATCTCATTTTGGATATCAAATTGATCTCCCACAAATTTTAATCTATCAACATGTTGATTATGGTTCCTTGGTACTACTTGGATGTTAAAGACCTCAAAATATTCAATGAAGTCCCATCTTATTTGTAAGAATTCATCAAATGATTCTTGGTGATATTATATCCTCTAACCTAGTGCACTATCATCTCACTATCTCCATAAACTTGTAACTACTTAATTACTCTATTATTAGCCCATTGAAGGCCATGGATAAAACCCTCATACTATGTTTCATTGCAAGATCAACTGAATTCAAACATCTAAGAAGAGAAATAATTGTCATTATAGGGGGATACTAGCATTGCACCTATACCTAATCCATGTTTGATTTTTGAACCATAAAATAATGATTTACATAAGCCACTAGGATCTTCTTTAGGTCCAATGAAGGATGACATGCACTGATTTTATTCATGTAAGTAGTAGACACCCATGTCCCTCTCTTCAACTAATTCTAAGGGATAAACTAAATTATTGTCATTTTATAGTTCATCCAAAAACATATCTGGTATCTCCTCAAGGTGAGTATTTAATTCCTAACCAAGTAATAATTCATACTCATCAAAGATGGTGTAATTAAGGTGTATGATGTCTAGCACATAAGGCTCTATGTGGAATTATGTAATGGGATCAGCCTGAAAAGATACCTTGGTTCCATATCTTGTTCTGAAGGCTATGTATGACCAAACTACTACAAGATAAACTCTAATATTTGAAGTGAATTATTTGGATAATAATAATACAAGATGAGGAGGCACATCTAGGATCAACACATCTTGAACCATTGAGACACTAAGATAAGAATATAGGGTTAAGTTGAGATATTTGATTATGACAAATAGCTTGGTATAAGAAACATCAAGCTAAAACACTCCTTTATATTGAGGCTCACACTTTAGACCAAGATGATCAACTATGGACTTTGGCATTACTAAGGTAATAGTCCTACTATCCACCAAGAAATTATGTACTAAAAAATCACCAATGATTATTAAAATGTAGAAGGGAGGAGGTTTAGTTGCCCTTCTCTAGGTCCTTTAGCATGGAGAGCATGTACCATATTGGCACACTCACATTGGACCTTTTAATTCTTTCCATAATGTTAATGGGTGAACTACCAACCTTTGGTTGTGCTTTGGGAGCCATAATTACACCTTGATTTTATGATTTTTGGGTAATGAATAAATTACCTTGATTTTGACTCCTTAGAGAAATTGTAACCTTTGGAGAAATTAGAACCCTTATAACAACATCAGGTTCATTTGGATTTGATATTGAAGGAGTAATGATAGGAGGCTCTTTAACTTCTTCTTAGTTAAAATCCATGTTCCTTATTTTAAACCTTGTATTTGTTACCACTAGAATGTATTCCTAGATAAAACTAGCCTACTAATTGAGTTCATAACACTCTTCTTGCTCATTATTCACCATTGTAGCACCCAATTGGCTTGGTCCTTGATTAGGTTTTTGACCTTGTTGAGTATCCTCTAGTTTTGTCCTCATGGGTACCTCTATGTTCTAAGCCATAAGAGTTTTATTGCACCAATAATTAGTAGCCTACTACCATTGATCATTGAAAGATTGGTTGAATTTAATTTTTAAGATAATGGATTTCCCAAAAGATTAATTCCAAGGCATGATACCCTCTGATTCTTGAGAAAAATTATTTAAAATAGGGACCAAGGTGTTGGAAGTGATTTCAACATTTGGATTGTAGTTACTATACCTAACATAGTTAGGTTTCCCTTGTCCCTAGCTTTGGCCCTAGCCTTGGCCTTGGAAGTTTCCTATGTAGGGTGGCATATTTGCTTGATATGATTTTTGATGAGTTTTATATGAGGCTTGATAATTCCTATTGAAATACTTCTTCATGTTAAAATTAACAAGTTCATTTACTAAGGATTGAACATGCTCTTAAGCTCTTGAAAGTTGTTTTGTTCTTGTGAATAACTAGATTGACTAGTGGAAGCCTTTTCTTTCTTAGATGAGAGTATATCAACCATTATAGGCCCATTAGGAATGACATCAAAGGGAGGAATAGAAACAAGGTATTGTCTAATATTATGGAATAAAGGCATTGATGGTCTAGGTGTAAGCTTGCTAGCCTAAACAAGATAATTTTATTCTCTAATTGCCACCTCATATGAATTTGGCAATGTGTTTCCTCCCATAGACTAGATCATTAATGTAATTTCATTATTTACATCATTAAAATAGTATAGGAAGGAAAAGTTATGGTTAAGCCTAACAAAAACTAGGATTCTATCCCAAGGTTTTTGGAGCCTTGTATTGAAGTCTTGCATGACTTCATGAGGGGCTCTTTTATTGTGGTTAATTTCTCAACAAGTGACAAATGGTCACTTTTGTCTTCAAATATCTTACACAATGCATCCTATAATTATCCCATGATATAATAGACTTAGCAACAAGGCTTATAAACTAGTCTAAGGATTTAAATTTTAAATAGATTGCTAATAAACTAATTGCCACATTTTCCTCATTGATATCATGGATGTTACAAAATTTGTCTATATCCATAAGGTGTTTAGAAGGGTTTGTAGCTTGGTATCCAATAAAATAAGGGATGATTTTGAGAGCTACTACTGGAATAAGATTATATTGATGGAGGACTAGAAGACTTCAGACATTAAAATCCATAAAGGGGAAAAATCTAGGGGCTGCCATGGTTATGAAAGGGCTTAACAAAGATCTTCTTTCAGAGGTAGGCCTTGAAAGTGATTTAGGAACAAAGTTTCCTTTCTAAGGGTGTGTATTAGAAAACCTTAACCTTTTTATTGAATTTAAAGGAAATTTAATAAATTCAAAGGGAATACCTATAGAATTTGACCTTTTACTCACCTTTGGCATGATATGTAGTCACTACTCTACTACTAGAACGTTGGATATTCTTTTGGAGTCACTATATGTTGTTACTTGGAAGCTATAAATGTTTTATATTGATCAAAATATTATAAAAATTTGATAAATCTTCTATGTATTTCAACTAAAGGTCCTGTCAGGCATGCCAAAAACTATTGTAGCTTTAATTTTGAACCTTTGGAAAGGGTTATTTAGACACATTCTAATTTATCTACACTATGGGAATATCCCTAGGTTGTGGTCACCTATGGTGGGGTTGGACATTCGGATAAGGCCAGATTCCTCTTGATGAATCACCTATACTAATGTTTACACTGAGAAAATGGTTAGAGAAGGGGTAAAGGCCTCCTAAGAAGGATAAAAAGGTAATGGAACAAATTAAATGAGAACTCACAAAAGCATGAAATATACACTAAAGAAGCATAAGATAGTACTTACTCACACAATATCAAAATCTAGCTAATTACACAAGTATTTCATGCACTAGGTCTAGGAAGTAATGAATGAAGATAATAGGAATTATAAGACTCATACCAATCTTAAATATAGACATAGAATCAACTAGAAAACACCCTAAAATAGTGAAAAATGAAGGACAATGGGTATGGAAGATTCTCCTTCACAATGCCATCATGCACAAGCTTACTAAACATAGTTCAAAATTAAGAGATAGGAAAATAAAATATTTGTTATCTTCAAGAGGTCTTTAAGACAAGTTTTTATATGGTTTAGCCTTATCAAGTGAGAGTCTTTACTCTTCTAGAATATAGAAAGAGTTCCTATCAAAAGTGAGTGACTTTTCTTCTAAAACCCAAGAGAGAGCTTACAAAATGGAAAAAATAGGTAATATATGAGAAATGGAGAGATAATAGGGTGCATGAGTACATAACTCAATAATTGAGATGCCACCTTTTTTATCAAATCAACACCAATTATATATTGACAAGTTAACTTTTTATTTGTCCCAATAGCCCCTGATCTTCTCATTGGCTCAAAAAAATGCACTAGAAGACAATAGTTGATGAAGGTGGTGAGTCATGATCTTGCTTATGAAGGAAAACCCTTAGGCACCTTAAAAAACTATTAAATGTTATAGCTACTTTCTCCAACTACCAAATCTCCATCTTAGAATTCTATGCCATCTCCAATTGCTTCATTATGAGGGAAAGGTCCTTAATTCAATGGACTTGATGGAGTCATGCCTATGTCTACTTTTAATAGCTACAAGTACCTATTTATTGAAAACATGACCATGTCGATAGGTAAGAAACTTATTCATGATTACACATCTACCCCTACTCTAAATTGAATATAGATCTTTAATATATATTATAAAACCAATTTAAATAATTGTTTTTCATGTAGTTAATATATTGATGGGATCCATATATGTTTATTCTTAATTTAAGAATTGCTATTCCATATTTGATCTTCTTATTAGGCCCTAAAACACCTATTCTACCTCTATTAAGCTTTAATGATGATGTTTGATCCTAAAATATCTTCTCTAATTTAGCTTGGATTGGATTTCAACCTTTAGTTAAAGTATCATAACTTTGACCTTTACTATCAATTGTCAATATCAATATATACTTTAAAATTATGACACCTTCAACGTTCATTATTGGCCATCAATCTCAATCTGGGATTATCATATTGTGGTAATTGTTAGTTATTTATTTGTTCGTCAAGATCTTATTAACTCTTTGAACTTTTCCATACCATTGATATTATGTTATATGATTAAACATGATCCATAGATTTTTTATCAGTTTAACATAGTTTAAACACTTATTAGCTTTCTCTTTGTATTTGAGATCCACTAACCTTTTGGCTTATTAATCACCATTGGATCTATTTTGTATGATTACATGGGCACCATAGATCTACCTAGACACACTAACCCTATCAATTGATGTGTACTATTATATATTTGATCAAGTAACCAAGATATTTCTAATTTTCATCAATGAATTCATGTTGATCTTTTGACTTGATGCTCACCATTGATCTTCAATGTATGAGTGAACACATGTCATTGATCTTTAGGACCCACTGATGTCATTATGTTTCCCACTCACTATTGGATCTAATTTTAGCTCTTAAGATTTGGACACCTTTAACTCTCATGTTAAACCTTAGGACATTTGAATTCAAATGTTTCTTTCACAAAGCTTAAACTTGATTTCCCCGTGTACATTTCACTCTGTAAGTCTAACTTGAAATATTTATAACCTGAGATAGATAACTCATCAAGTTATGAAATTTGTAGAGGATGATCTAAGCATCAATAACTCCATGTCCATGTTGCATTTTTGCCTTGAGAGGATTTACATCCATTCTTATTAAATTCAAAATAAAACTAACCAGTCTATTTTTGTGTTGACTTATGCAGGAAAATGTTGTCCCTATAGAAGGATTCTAATTAACTTTTAAGACTTTGTGAAATTTCATTCATGCTTTTGAATGCTTTAAATAATATGAAAACTTTTTGGTATTCTCTATTTTGTAATCATGGACCTATTTCCAAGCTTTGACTCTCAAAGATCAATAAAAAACACTTTAATCCTACTTAAAGTGTTTCAAAATATTTGTAAGTGACATTTGATCTCCTTCTCAATAAGGAAATCTACTCAAATGATCACTCCATACCAAGACCTTTAGAAATTGATCCATTATGAAAATTTATATATGTGGGCTCAAATTGGCCAATTGGAATAATGAAGTAGAAGACTCTACATAGGGCCCCAGTAAGAGAACTTGGGACCATCTCCATAAATATGAAATCAAGAAGGTAGATAACACTAAACTATTTGAATACTCTGAATCAAAGGAGTATTACCCTTAACCCCCTACCTTATAGTTTTCTCACTAGTTTTTTGGTTATGATATCTTTTTTTAAGATTGGTGGTAGTTTCATATTAGTTTATTATCATTTTGGTTAAAGATAAATTTATATGTTTGGTAGATCATATGTTTTCTCCGTATGTATGTTCTAATCATTTTATTTTGAATATATTTTAGTGTTTTAATGGTAATAGGACCCTTTAAAACCCATATTTTTAACTTGTCAAATATAAAAAACATAAGATTGTGTGTTTGTGTGTGTGTATTCTTAAATATTTATTAATTTGAGGATGTTTTTATAAAGGTTATTAGATGATGTTTTTATAAATATTAATCTGAATACTTTAATAAAAATATGTATCTATTGATCTATAAAACCATGATAATATATTTATGTAACACTAATGAATGTAATAATTTAACATTAAAATAGGGATAACTTAACTTCTAATAAACCATGATAAATTGATGCCTCTCAAGGAAATATACCATGAAGCATAGGCCAACAAATTAAAATCAAATGGATTTGTTTTCATCATAGACCATTAGGAATAAATTAATTCCTTCATTTTGGCCATGACTAATCTTGTTTTCCTACCTCATGATTATTGTATGGTCTAAAATAAATTTTAAATCCACTTAGAAACATAATACCAATGAAATTTAAATATATAGAGGTTTATATTTCCTTGGCACTTAAATATATAAATTATGTTATCAAGTACATAAAGCTATTATAATAGAATATCCTAGTTATACTCTCCCTCTTTGTTCTCATTTAGAACAAACTAGGAATGCAAAGAAATATATTTTGATTTGGTAGATATACATGGGGAGTTCCCCCATTACAAAACCATTTATAATAACATAGTTAATGTGGCAAAGGAGTAAAGTGATGATTATGGTTTGCCCCTGAATTGAAGAATGGGAGTATGATGTCCTATGTTTTTCATGTTATTTATGCTACATCAAATGATTTTTAATCACCTATGTATCAAACTATTAATATGAATCATAAACCATGGATTCTATTCAATGAAATAAGGAGGTCTATATTATCAATCATATAATGGTAATTTTTGGCTTAGTACCTTGACCACACATTCAAAGTCTACTAGGAGGAGAAATATTAGTACCTCTCTATTTACCAAGGATATGTGTCTCAGATAAATTGGCTATGAAATAAATTTCCTTCCAATTGACTAGGATCATATATGGACTCTAAAAAAATACCATATGTACCATATTTCACACAACACCCAAGGATAAGGATATTAAGTAGGATTAGATTTCAGAAATGGTCCTTTCTACATAATATAAGAGTAATATCAGATTTTTTATTAATAATATTATTAATATGGTAGACTTGTGTAGAATAGGCATGTGCCAATTATACATAAGGACATAATAATTTTATTGATTTAGAATCCATTTCAATGTTCCAAAAAACAAAAATATAAAACAACTTAATTTTGAATGATGATATCACAAGTATTGATCTCATACTTCCACTTCAAGATTTGAAATGGGTAAAAATGAGAAAAAATAAATAAAATGATGTGACTTTGCATAGTGATGACACATGTCATGATCTCACACTTAGACACATTAACAAGGTTTGAAGTGGGTAAAGGATGTAAATAAAAGTCTACAATAATGTGTCTCTACATAATGATGCCATGTGAATCATATTATCAAAAATATAAATCATAAGATGCACATAAAATATACTGATTGAAATTGGTGTTAATTTATTCAAAATATTTTAATGTTCTTCCATGAGACACTCATAACTTTATAGAAGGGACACTTACCACCACCACTGTTAAAACAATCTCAAATCAATTTTTATTTTCATTTTCAATCAAAATATTTGAAATATTGAGTGTTTATATCTCCTATGTAATTTAGATTATCCAATATGAATTTTATCATAATGGCATGCTCATCTCAAATTGAAACTCCATCTTAGTTGACTTTTAAACTAATGAGTTTCACCTAAAAATAATAATTAAACCTCTTATTAGAACTCAATGATGTATAATCACTGAATCACATAAAATAATACTACATTGATGGATATTGGTTAGTATTCAAGGCCCTTTCAAAACTCCATGAATTTCACATCAAATCATCCTCATAATTAGAGTTTGAGATAAGAGTATAATAAATATATATGTTTAATCTAATGTTTCTTCCTTTTACTATTAAAATAATATTACCATTTGAAGGGAAATATTGAATAGATAATAGTCATAAATTTTTTTCAAGACATGCTTAAGTGGCTTTGTTATGTCTACCCCTACCTAGGTTAAAATATTACATGGAATGTGAGACCAGTTATGGTCATCAATGATGTAGGTGATGCTCATGATGTCATTTATGCAAGTGATGTTAGTTTTTATGGTGATTTAAATTGGCTATGGGCCTTTTGTTTGTGTCCCAAAGTTATTTGTATCTTTAGTCAATGTTACCCCCTCCATTTCATATCTTTTGATTCTGTAAAAGTGTTTACCCATATCTAATAAATAGATATAAAATTATTGATAGGGTTCAAAATTTTAAGAGCATTTGAAGGGATTTCATGTAAGAGTTAAATTTGATGGGAATCCTTGGCTAGAATATGGAAAGAAATGACTATTATTCATTCAACATTGCACTTAAAATGTTATGAAACCCATGTCTAAAGAAGCACCTAATATACCTTTAATAAATGTTTTTTAAATATATTTATGTTATAAAAACATTTTTTTACAATTTAAACCTCTTAGAAATTGAAAACTAAGATATTTTATACTATTTGAGGATGGGCTTAGAAATATTAGACTGACATTAGATACATTAATCTATCTTAATTTCATTAAATATATATATATAATATATCAAAAAATATAACACCAAAATTAAATAAATATGAAACAAATATAACATAATTAAGATATCTTAAAAGTTATTCTTACACAAAACAAATTGATCGCAATCCTATAGTCATATACATTACATAATTTCATAAATATTATTAAAAACCTTTTATCTAATTATACTATCTGACAAGGGTTTCTACCTATGTCATTTTATTACCAAGGCCACACACAATAAAATCACCACCTTAATATTTTAATTAAAAAAATGGAAGGGAAAAGTCGTGAAGAAATAAATTTGAGGGACTATGATTGGATAATTGGTAACTAGCAGTGTCTTTTGGGTAGATTTCATTAAATTTTCATAGTGAAAACTTAAATGAGCCCCATATGGGCATGGAATACAATGAATCCTATCACAGGGATATTTTTTAGCAAATGATTATACCAGGATAAAGCATACTTTGCTTTCTCATGTGCGCAGTCATTCAATATTTCATTTTCTAGATTTATCAAATATAGATTTATTTTTACAATTCTTATAATTACACAAAATTGTCATATTTTTGAGATTTTAATCATTGAATATCATTTATGAATATTTATCATGGAAACATGGAACTTTTAAATTAAATGAATTATATCTACCTAAGTAAGTCCATAATTAATGCATAACATAGGTAATTATCCATAGATGATTACTCATTCCATTTTATCATTAACACATTATTGTGAATTAATATCTATTCAAAATTAATATTCTTAGTAGTCTATTTCAACATTTAAACTTTATCCAATGTTTTAATTATGAAAATGAGTATATTACATAGTCTGTGATTTAATAGTAACTCAAGAAAGTCATAATCTGAACCTGGATATCCACATTCCCATAAAAGTAAATAGCCTTATAATTTATTAATATTTTTCAATATTTTAAATATACTAAATGTCATCCCATGATAAAGGCAATGGAAATTATGTTGGCATCTAAATATGAATATAGAAGTGCTGAAATATAGAATTATTAGTGTATATTTGGTAACCAACTTTTATGTTTTTTTTTTGTTTTTGTTTTTAGAACCATGATATGTGGGAATATATGTTTCATTTTATTTTAATATAATGTCATTGAAATTAAGATATAATAAATATTTTCCATTATAATATATATAAGTAACAAGAGAAATGTGTCTAATGTTTTGATAAGAATATGGATGGAATGCTCTACATATGACAAAATTTGAACTAAATTCTTGGACATCCTACAAGGAGTATCTATGTGAACTATAGTAAAAGTTGATAAAATTTATATAATTTGGGTATATTTTTAATAAAATTACACAATTTAAGGAGATTTAACCTTCAAATTTAGAAGAGTGGTGGGTAGGCTTATGAACTAGGGTTCAACAACTCAAATCATCTCTCTTATTAGGAAGGCTACTTCACTACTTTAGGACATATTTTTTGGTTTGGAGTCCATTATTTTTTTTTGGTATCATGTAAATTATTAAAATATCTATAAATATATAACTATTAATCTTAATTTCACTATTAAAATTGAATACAATCTTTCATCTTACTCCATCACATTTTATGCTCAGGGTTTGTCCATCATTTTTTGTTGAGCCTCTCATCTAGTTCCCTCTAAATTGTAAAAAGTTTTATGGGTGTGGATCATGAATGTTTTCATATTTTCACAAAATTTTATGATACTCATTGGTTTTTTTACTAGTGACATCCCATTCAACCCCAAACATCTATCTTAAAAAAATGAAAAAAAAAAATTAAAATTTGAAGATACCATGAGTATGTCTAGTACCAAAAAAACATTATCGATACCTGATAGTATGCTTATAGATGTATGATGTTACATTATGATTTTATTTAATTTACCACCATATACAATTAATATTTGATATAAATAAACATTCACATTAATTTAAATTATCAAATCTTATTTATAATACTTGATTTTCATTCATGGAATTAGATTTGTAACCACCACATTATTATTTCAACAAACCATATACGATAAACAAAATTGTAATTTTTTAGGAAAAACTTTTTTTAATCGATAATGAGGGTTATGTGGATCCTATCCCATTTACTTATTTATTTTTTCTCATTCATAATGATTAGTCAAACTAAAAAAAATCTTAAAATTACATTATACAAGCTTCATTACAAAAATGATTCAAACACAAAACATAAATATGTGTACATCATATCTATTAGTATTATTAGATATGAAATGGATAAAAAAGGTAAATTTATATACTTAGGACTAGTATGATGGAATTAGCAAAAGATAATTAGATGAGTATTTTTATAGATGATTACACAACTCATCACACCCCTAACTAAAATTTTTTCTAGTCCTTGATAAATATAAAACTCTGTACATGGAAACATAGTTCTCAAAATTCAAATGGTTCTATTCTAAATATCGCTTATTCTTTAAAAAATACAAAATTGTCTTATATCCTCTTCCAGTTTATATGTTCAATTATTTTATTGAATTTGTCTATTTCCATCCAATTAGGGATGGGAAAAAATAAAATAAGAGGTTGATATGTTATGGAAATACAACTCTATCTCATCCTTCTTACCACATCAATGTATTTGGTGACTCTTTTGAGACCTACCATGAAATTATACCTTGATAATAGCTTCTTATTTTTCAATTTATGGGTAAGTTCATTCCATATAATTAAAAAATAATTTTATGTTTCTTGAACTATTTCTATGATCATAACCAATTACTAATTTTGGGCATCTATTTTTTGCATCATAGTTTTTATAGTCATCTCCCTTTTATTCATTAATGTTATCTAATATAGTTTTATCACATCTAGCCTAGTATCCTCCCCTTTGATAACTAATGTGGATTATTTGTCTTTATCATGATACTCAACTAATTCCTTACCTCTTATTTACTCATTATAAAGATAATAATAAAAATATTTTAGAGGCACATCACTCAAATATAAGTTTAGATTACATTATTGGTCATGAGGAACATCATAGTTGTGTATATAGAATTCACATAATTGATTTTCATCTGTAGGAATGCCATTTTTATATATTTTAAAGGAGTGAGGCTCAATTAATAATTTTATTATATCACAATAGACTCTCATGAACCAAAATTTAACCATTACTACTTAGGATAAACAACATACACTCTTTTAGGAGGTCTAAAACTCATTTGTTAATGTAATCACCTAAAAGTGGTATTTGATTTCTAAGAGAGATAATTAAGATTACCATACTTATATTATCCATATACCTATCCTAGTACCTATTATCACACTTATCCAACCTACATGTGGGCCACAAGCATCTCTAATCATCCCTAAAGTAGTCTTACCCCATAATTTCTTGATTCTAGCTCTTCATGCCTAGCATTATTCTAGTTAGACATTAGCTCCATAATAAGGACATGAATGCCAAATGGTTCTTGTGTCCAAAAAATGGCACTAATTTACTTGACATTTATTTTACCAAAAAAATATCTTTTCAAAACTAAAAACTCATAAGGTCAGCCTATAGCCTTTTTATCACCCACATTAGCATCAAAATATTATATACATGACTTATAGTCATATAACCACTAGATGGAAATTAGATGAAAAATACATATTAAAATATAGAAAAAGTTGTGAATAATTAAGGTTATCAATCCATATTATACCCTAATTTCATGTACTACCATCTACAATAATCTAAAGCTTGGATTATTAATATTTCCAATATCAAGCACATTTAAGGCACTCGAGGACACTATAATATTATATTTACTTAAAATTTCACCAAAACTTAGGTGGGTATAAATACATTAGGATTTATCCCTACTCATAGTATTGGTATGTAATAAACTCTATTTATAGTGGGGTGTTGAGCATGTCTAACCTACCCTACTAACAAACATAGTCTCATCTCATATCAATGGGATGCTTGTTGATGCTTCAAACTATACCACAGGTGATCTTACTATTGAAGAACACTTTTCATTTTAGGATTCTAAGAATCCATGACATGAGTTATATTTTTTCACTATTTAGTGATTGTCTATGGTGAAAAAAAAGTAAAGTATGAAAACTATCCATAATATTTATTTGATTTAGTGGTTGGGAGCCACTAGGGTCTACACAATTTGAATACTTAGTAATTTTGAGGACTCAGAAGTTAAACTAAATAATTATTAATAATAAACTTTAAGATAGAGTGAATTTTGATTTAAAAAATAAGAAAAAGGAAGGGTAAGGAAGGAAGAGACATGATTGCAGGTTTTCATGTAAAATATTATGACAAAATTCAAATTATGTTGAGTACACATTAAACCAATTTATGTTATAAAACAACATAAGCTCAAATTACATCAAAAATTAGGAAATATTTAGAGGAAAAGTATGAATCATAAGTAAGAACCAAGTTTACTTTAAAATTTTTCTATTATGATCTGAATAACATAAGTACATCCAAATCTAGAGCAAATAAAATGAAGTATACTTGAAATATTTACTGTTGATCTAGTATTCAACATAAATTAACTACCATATGACAAAGAATGTGACTCAAAATAATAAGAATCATTCAAATTCAAAAATAAATTCCACAATTGAGAGATAGCATAGACATTTGACAAAACTATCTAGACAATCTCTTTAGAATTCCTTAGTTGTATTAAATGCTCATGGTATCAATTCCTCAAAAACTCTACCATACAAATGGTAACCATATACCTATTTATAAGAAACATAGATGGTGTACTATTTAACTTTAAAAATATCCACATGTGAATAAGGACAACTATCCTTAATATAAAGATACAATGTGGAAGGTCACATGTCAACATGATAAGAAAGAGTATATGTTAATAGATTAGCATATACTTTACAAAAAGAAAATTATCTTAAGAATTTCATTGGTGGGCCCTTAAATGAGCCCTATCTAAGGAAGTATTTCACATTGGTGTATTTTTCCTTTGATCAGCTCAAAATCCACTCTAGGTTTCATTATGCAATCCTCTTCTTTATCTGCTAATTTGTCAAATTCACTATCTACCAAAGATACAAGTTCCTTGATACATTGTGATTATGAAATTCACTTCCCTAAAAAAATAATGGAATCAAGGGTCTTCTAATTATCCTTAGATAAATTATATTTTATACCTTTTATGCTTTGGATATGAGTACCAACCCTTTGCTTGAATTCTTCATCATCAATTAGGCCTATAGTAGTGGTTTTAGAAGGATTATCTAGTAGATTCCCTAGAAGTTTCTCAATATGGTTTACCAAGTATGTGTCTCTCTTGATGAATTACTTAACATCATTTCTCCAAGTGATCAAATCATCTTGTTTATCTATAAAAACTACCACAAAGATATCTAGATGTTTAAGTTTAATAATCTTGATCTCTAATACCTACTTTGTCTTATGCACCCTAATGAGCTCCTCCATCTGATCTTGAGAATTCTGCCACTAGGTGATTAAGGCTTGTGCCATCTTAGCTTGATGGTCCAAAGCACACAGTCTAGACTTGATGCTTTTCAAATTCTTGATTGCATCCATCAAGGATATATTTAATGATTGCAATGCATCCTCAAGAATTGAAAGGAGGACCTGAGCTTCCAAATCTTGTTTTTCTTTCTCTAAGTTGAGAATCTTCTACTTCATTCCTTGAATTCTATCCAAGGTCATTGTTGACTGGGATATTACCATACTAGCTACATTTTTTTGAAAAATAGGATGTTATACTACTGCCTAACCTGAAATAGGAGTTAAGCCTAAAAATGGTTCCACCTTCTGAAAGGTGAACTCCTCAATACCAACAGTAATTTTCTTGATCTCTACTCTCTCAAGATTTGATGTATCTAGATAAAATTGGACTTGAGGGTCAATTTATTTCACCTATGGTTATTTAATAATATCTATATTTGAATTTCAAGAGGCTCCTAGGGTACCTACCCATTGGCTTTCCTTGTTGTGAATAATCTGGATTTTTCTCTTTGCTTATTTATTCAACATATCCTAAATCTAAAGCTTGACATTATCTTGAACACCTATGTCCACTCGAGTCAAATCTAGAGAAGGAGAAAGAGATGTAATTTTCTACAATTTCCCATAAATAAACCAATCAAGAATGGCTGGTCCATAAATAGGCTTCTCATCGCTAAAGATATTTATTTCACTAGTAAGGTGAGTGAAAGTTAACCTAAGCCTCTTTTTTAGAGCCAAAAGAACTAAGGATAATTTTTTCAATCTCTTTGCACTACCCAATGAAATCAATTCCTTTCCTAATTCCATATATGGGTCTTATTCCTTATCCAAACCATATGAAGCTATGATATTAATAATGGTACTTTTTACAGTTTCTCTATTTTCCAAAGCAATCATGCCAATAACCTCTATTGGGGAAGAAGACCTTAGTGGGCATGCCTAAATTTGGGGGCCTTCACTAGGTCTATTCTAAATGATAGACCCTTGAATCACATCCTTATGTTTTCCTTTTATATCCTCAAGTTACCCAACCTTGGATGATTTTGTCAATTCTCCTTGTTAAGGCTCAAAATATTGTCCCTCAATATGTGGTTCTTGATGTGTAGTCTCAGATGGTCCTAGCAACAAGTGATATTGTAAAGAATGTAACTACCATATTTATCATGAAGGCTTATCAACCCTAACCAGCTTATGTTCTAAATTTATGTTGTAGTTTTTATCCCTCAAACAAAACTTTTTGAAAGTTCCTTGCTTTTGTGGAAATATCATCTCCCACACTTGGTTGATGTTTGTACTCAGCCTTTGGGACTTTTTTTATCTCGAATATGGTTAACCACTCTAGCATTGGGGTCCCACATCTTAAGATCATCCAGTTGGAAATCAAAAGAGTTCCTATACACCACCATGATCTCCAATTATTTCCAATCCTTGATTACAATTCTACCAATATCCATTGGAAATAAATGCACTTGAGCTTTATTACTCTTCATGTAGTATTATTCTATTCTTTGGATGATTTGATATGTAATTTATTACTCTAAAAGTTTACTAGGAACATATTTAGGCAATCTATATGGTTGGAACATGATTACCTATATCCTTATTATAGTGCAATTTGGATAAAACCACACATCCCCCATGGTCTCTACTTGTCATTTGACTAGAGTATGAAGCTTGGGAATATGGATACTAGTGATTGCCTCAAAAATGACTAGGAATATACCATCACATATAAATTACATATGATTCCTATATTTGAATATATGTAATTTGGAATAATGATGGGAAATGGTAGATCTACCATTAGGGGACAAATTTCAAATGCCAAGGAAATTAATAAAGGCTAGGAGTGAATCTAAGAGGTAAGACATCATAAATAATTACATGGAAGTCTTTTTATTGATGGCTATAAATTATTTAGCCAACAAAAAACTTATTAAGTCTCCAATAGGAGGGTTATTTTCTGCTCGAACATGGAATGGACATAAGATACCCAAACCTTACTTAAATAAGTAGCATAAGAGGCACCAGAGGCTCTTTTTAATAAAATCATAGATACCCTAACACCTTCCCTAAATTAGGCAATAGGAATCTCATGATTTGAGGTCCTAAAAACATGGGAACCTTGGATTAACCAAGGTGAGAGGTTTGAATCCAAGTTTTGCGAATTAGTCCATTCTCTCAAGGAAGGGAGATCAACATGAGGTAAAAGGATCATTTAATAAGTCTCAAAGGCTATGGGAGCTATGCATACAACTTTATTGATACTTCCTTCATGAATAATCCATTCTCCATCTATTCTACAATTAATGAAAATAGGAGGAAGAAGATCAATGCAATGCATTAACTTTGGTTTAGCAGTTTCATGATGAAGGCCTACCATTTATATTGATCCTAAATCTTTGCATATTTGTTACAATGAAACACTCCTCTTTTCTTATTGGGAAATTAGTTTCAATTCCTCAACAAATAAGAATAATTAGCACCAATTCCTAATTTTATGTACATTTAATGTTGTTAAATCTAACTTTGTGTCTCTAAATACCCTTCCTTCACCATCTAAAGTTAGAAAAATCTCTTCTTCAATCTTCATTTGTTGCCTACCTACTACCATTGATAACACTATATTATATTTGTTAAGATATCAAAGTTCTTACTAAGGCACTTTATCTAAATTTAGTTTGTAATTATCTTAAGTGTCATATAATCAATTGAAATGACTTTGGCCTTCTTTAAAGAAGTTTTAGGGTTTTTGTCTTTAATGACCAAAAGATCCAACTTTGATCTCATACATGCCTTAGATATGATGTAACCTTACTATCATGTCTTCTACATTTTCAATAATGAGATATCTTCCATTTTGAAGAGTGACCATTAGTTTTCAATGTCCCCTTTATTTTGCTTTGAAAATATACATATATGTCCTTGAATTTCATTGGTTCTTGATCATTGAGCTTATTGATTGTGCCATGTGTAAAATACAACAAGTGATCACCATTCTATCTTAGTTAGGGCCAAATCATTAACTGTATACTTTTTCTAAAAGGCTTCAAGCTTGATGCAACATTGTAATGAATCCAACAAACAAGCAATCGTCACTGGATTTTGATAGATGCTTACCCTTTAATAAGTTACATGATCATATAAATCTAAGGTTCAAAAAATGTCATTTAGAATTTTATGTTTAAAAAACACAAAATGACTTAGGCTAAGATATTTATATACTAAGCTTGTTTTCATAAAAAGATAGGAATTTCTTAAAAGCTTTTTTAGAAATTTCCCATTTGATTAGGCTTTAAAAATTGTCTAAGTTAAATTTGATGGGTTAGGTCATGTCAAATATGTCCTCACCAATGTCAAATGATGAGAGCAAACCTATAAAATTTAAGACAATGGAGTTCCCAAGGCTTTAGGGATTGTCTCAATTAGATTTGATGGGTTCAGTCACATCAAATACATCCTCATAGATGTCAAATTATGGGAGTAAATCTATCAAATTTAAGATATTTTAATTTATTTATCTAATAAATGAATTCCATGCATAAATACATTGAGAGATCCTAAGGATTCTAATATTGTTTAGTTTAAATTTGATGGGTTTGGCCCCATCAAATATGTCCTCATTGATGTCAAATGATGGGGATGAACCTATGAAATTTAAGATAATAGAATATTTCTATCTCATGTTAAATTTGGTAGGTTTAGTCCCATAAAACACATCTTCATAGACATCAAATGATGGGAGTGAACTTCTTACTTTTAAGATAATAAACTTTTCTGGTCTAATAAATGAGTGCCATACATAAAGCCTTTAAAATATCCTAAGGATTATGGGTTGATGTGCACCATTAGGTAAGAACCTCTGAGGTAATGTGAACCATCAAATCAAATCCCAAGTGGTTAATAATAGCTAATCTCATTTTGGGTGTCAAATTTAATTTTCATGATTGAATTGAAATCTCTGAGTAAATGACTACCACTAGATATTTACTAGGCCCAAATCATTAACTGTATGTCCTTTTTAAAATACTTTGGGCTTGTCACATCATTGGATCAAATCTAGTAGACAAGTGATTACCATTAGATCTATAAAAGAGCATAGGATTTAAATTAATATTTGATCATGTATAAAGTTTATCCTAAGGTTTTATATTAATATTCAGTCATGTTTTTAAGAAAAAACATTTTTGAAGCTTAATATAAAGTTAGAGTTAGGATCAATTAATCAAAAGGAAATAAAATTTCCTGCTAGTATTTTCTCTAAATATTAAAATTCAAACCCCCTTTAAGGTTTGTTCCTTAATAACCATAGATTCATCCATGGAACCTGCAAATAATCACCTTGAAGACAATTATTAGTAATTTTGAACCATGAAACATAAACATGATCAAATACATCAAAGCACATGTTCCCCTTTTAAAATTGATTTGCCTTAAAATCTAATATAATACAACTCTTCACATTTAATCTAGAATACAACCTTTTTAGAAACAAATACAGGGGTGCTTTCAAAAAATAAAGATAGGGGGTGTTGGTATCAACAAATGGTAACTCACAGGGGCAACATAGTAATATGTTAGAACCCAAAACTCTAGTTAAAACTTGTACATAAACTTTATATCAAATTTAGACATATGCTTTTTCCTGAATCAGTCTTAAATTTAAACAAGCTCCTTATGTATAAAATTTGAATTTATATATTAGAAGATAAACATGTAGTGTGTGCTCTACTTCCACTTACTAGTTGTCATGAACTTTAAGAAATAATGTTTGGGTTCATGTCCTTTTGGTCCACTGAATTTGATTTTGATTATTTTAGATATTATTTGAGAATAAAAAATCTTAGTTCAAGGGAGGCTTGGGCATTTCTCTACTACCATCTAGGTGTATATATCCTCGATAGAGATACCTTTGATTCCACTCAAGGTCTTGATCCACTGCCAACCAGGTATCTATAGCCTTCATGGAGATTACCAATATCACCTTTGCTTTGGAAGATTTTTATTTGACAATAAGATTTTTTTTTTCTTTTTTTTTATCATTTTTACATCCAACAAAGGTTGGGAACTAGATTAGCTAGGTTTAGGGATTTGATCAAATGTTCTAACCTTAGGATAATCTCCTTTAATTAAAACTTGAGTTCATGATAAGGATATGTTTTAAGTGTAAGCATGAATATGAGTTAACAAACTAAATTCACATCATATACATATGACTCTTCTTAAAACCAAGTTTTAATTTAGAATAAGATTTAAATATTTATAGGACATTGATTTTGTATACCAATCTATACCACTACCATTAGTTTCTTTATGATTCTTTATTATGACCTGATGTTCACCTTTCATAAAATTCACCCAGACTCTCTTGAGCAATTTCCAGATCAACAATAATACCATAAGATTATACAACAACCAAGTAATACCACCAATCAAGAAAAGAAGACAAAACATAAATAAACAAATATATTCAAACCCAACAAGATAAAGAAAAAAAATCAAAGTAAAAAAAGAAACTAACTAGCATACCTACTCTAATCTTTAACAATATTACACATTTATTCCATGAAGACCTTCGATGGGACATCAACAAAGTAATGTTTGAGATATTTTCCATTAGTATGTAGTGTGAACTCTGCTCCTTATAGATATTTCAACCTAAAAGTATTTTCACCCAATATTTCCATAATTTGGTATGGGCCAATCCATAAAAGGGTGAATTTACCATGTTTACCCTTAGGTTTTGATGCTTTATCCCAAATAAGGACTAGATCTCTCTGCCTAAAAAACTTTAGATATTTTATCAAACCATATTTTCATGGTTGATTGGTGCCTACTGAAGTCTATAAATGCCTTTTCTCTAGCGTCTTCCATTTGAATAATGTCTAACAACCAAGAATTAGCAAGTTCTTGACTATTTTTCATGTATTCTTGCATGAATGTGAATGCATGCAACTTCAAGGTTATGGGAATTATGGGTTCTTAACCATAAACCAAAAAAATTGGTAAGGCCTTTAGAGCTTGTTTGATCCTAATTTGATCTACCCATAATGCAAAATTAAGAAGTTTATGCCATGTTCTAGGTCTATCTTTAATAGATTTTTTGATAGATTTCATTAGATTTTTATTTGTGGACTAAAACATACCATTTCCTTGAGGGTACTGATTGGAATAAAACTTGAGTGAAATGCCTTGGTAATAAGCCAATTCTATCATTTTAATAGAAATGAATGCAGATCCATTATCACAAACCAAATAAATTGGATTTCCAAATCTAGTACAAATATTTTCCTCTAGGAAATTGATCACCTTCTTTGTTTTACATTACTTAGTGGCTACTACCTTAGTCCACCTGGTACAATAATTTGTAGTAGTTAGGACATACTTATGAACTTGAGAAAAATTGGGTTTTATTACTCCTATAAATTCTAATACCCATTCTGTAAAAGGTTTATCCACCAACACAAGTTGTAAAGGAATGACTAACTTTGGATCCTTTGTGCTAATAATCTAGCATGAATGACACTCCCTTACATGCTTATAAGCATCTTTAAAGAGGGTGGGCCAATAATATCTATCCTTGAGATTCTTATGAGCTATGGTTCTCCATAAAGGGTGTTCACTTCCTATGTTCTCATGCAAGGTAGTCATAATCCAAGCTACTTCTTCTTTGGACACACATCTCAAAGAAATTCCCTCAAATTTCTTCATATACAAGATTCCATTCCTAATGAGGTAATGAGATTCTTTGAGAATCAAGGCTCTATTTTGTTCTCTTATAAATCCTTGGGGACAAACATCATTGACAAGTAAATGGATAATAGAGTCATACCACTCATTGGGTTAGAAGTTTTGTTAATCTATTTACATGACCTACCATTTTGGATCAATACTAGCAATCATTTGAACTAACCCTTGACATTTTAGTAATTTGGCTATTTTCATCTCTATGGCATATTCTTGTAAAATTTCCATCCACTTGCCTCTTCTTTCCCTGAGCTCATTCTAACTCAACATAATCTTTGTAGTTGGATCAAGTAATATGCCATGTACCTTATTTCTAAGGAGGTAATGCTTGAATTTTTTATGGCCTTTACCAATGCATAAGCTTGCTTATCAATCATAAAATAACCAAATTCTACATTTTTTAAGTTATTATGCATGAAATCTAAGGGATGATCATTTTCATTAACTTTTGGAGTTAACACTATAGCCATAATATGTTCAAAAGCAAACAAATATAGATAGAAATCATTTGAGAAATCAAGACTTATGAGGACTGGAGCTTCAGTGATTGCCTTATTAATATTAGTGAAGGCCTTCTTAGATCTTCATTTCAAGAAATTATATCATCTTTCTTAAGCATATCATTCAAAGGTTTGAAAATATCATCAAAGCCTAAAATAAACTTCCTCACAAAATTATTTTTTCTAAAGAATGACTTAAGTTCTTTTCAGCAATTGGGCAACCCAATTTTAGAAATGGCCTGTACTATATCAAGATATACATAGATCCCATATTTTGTAATGATATGTCGAAACAATTTTCCTTAAATGATATATAATATACTATTCTTAGGGTTAAACGATACGCCATACTTTCTACACCTATCAAATACTTGTCTCAAATGTACAAAATGTTCCACTCTATTTCTAGAAAATACTGTAAGATCATCGATATATATGATGATACACTTCCCCACTAAATCTTGGAAAGCATAATCCATGGGCCTTCAAAAAATTTCCCCTATATTAATTAATCCAAAAGGCATTATCTTGTAAGCATATGTTCCTCATTTAACAGTAAAAGTTATTTTCATTTTATTTTATGGAGCAACAAGAACCTAGTTATATCTAGAAAATCCATCTAAAAAGGACATCATGGAAGATATTGAAATAGTTTAGATAGCTTGGTCTAGATAAGGTAAAGGATAATTATCCTTTTTAGATGCTCTATTCATATTCCTAAAATCTATGCACAATCTTATTTCTCCATTATTTTTTTTACTAGGACTAGGTTTGCCACCCAAGTGGAATGTCTAATAGGAAACACTATCCATTCATCTAATAGCTTCTTGACTTCTTTAAAAATAATGGGTTCTAAAATAAGGTTAATTGGCCTTTGCTTCTATCTAAAGGGTTTTCAACCCTCTTGAAGAGGTATAGTATGAGTAATGACCCTTGGATCAAATATTTTCAAATCTTTATAAGACCAAGTAATTACATCCTTGTATTTTATAAGCAACTCTCTAGATTTTCTAATTTACATTTTAGTGCAATCCTTCCCTATATTCACCATTTTGGGTTGATCATTTGGACCAAGGTTCATCATATGATAATCTCTGCCATTTACCTATAGTTGTTTAGTTGCCTCTAAAATCCTGTCAAGATCAAATAATCTTTCCAATGAAATCATCCCTTTTGGTATCTTATTGTCACTTAATTGGATGATTTTATCATTAAGTTCCTTCTCATGATAAGTTTCATCAATTTCATCAATAATGTGATCTTCAAAATCTCAATAATTAGTTAAGAAATATATGATTTGTTGATCATCTTTGAAAACTTATAAATGATCTACATTATCAAGAATTGAAGGACATGGTACTATCTCAATACTAATTCTTTGAGAATCATGATTAGGAATGAGTTTAGTTATAATAGAGGCAAGGTTATCATTATCTTTATTTTCATCTCTTGGAATAACTAAGAAATTGAAGGCATCAAAAGATTTGATCAAGTCCCACACCCTAAACTTATATATTTTTAGGTAACACAATTTACATTAGCATTTACTCCTCACTTGGTTAACCACATGTTTAGATTCTCCATAGACAAGGAGCTCCTTAACTTTGTGCTTAATGAAAAACTACAATCCATGTATGAGAGCCTCATACTCAGCTAAGTTATTGGTGCAAGGAAATTGTAATTTATAATCTTCATGGTATTGCTTTTTTGAAGGATATATCAATACAATACCAGATCTTGATCCTAATTTGTACTTTGCACCATCAATTTATAACTTCCATAAAACAAAAATTTGAGGTTAACTCTTAAAAACTATTTATTCTATAATTTCCAAAGTTAAAACTCCCAAATCAAAATCTAAGAAATTTACCTTTTTGTTAACAACATTATATTTCATTATCATGTGTTTCATTGAGGTTCCCTTTCCACTCTTAATTAATTTGGCACAAAATTATAAGGAAGACATAAGTGTGAGAAATTAGTAAAAATATATCAATTTAAAGCCTTATTCCATTATCTATTCAAAATCAATCCATAAGCACTAGGCATTTCTACCACTAGGATATCAATGAATTGTTGAACCTTGGGTTCACTATCTAGCTGTATATGCACATTCAATAATTATACTATAACCTTAACTCTAGATTTATCCAATTGAGTGACTACCCTTTTAGACTTGATTGGAGTTAACTCGAGTTGTTCATATATACCAATAGGCATAATGTTGGTTAAGGCTCCATAATCTAAAAGATAATTATGAAAATTATTTGAAAATATCCTAACTGTAAGTAAAAAAGTGGAGAATCTAATTTGATCACTTGTGTAATTACATTTACACTCTCATTCTTAGGGGGCTTCACAATTTTCTTGGAAAAAGATTCCAAGAGTAAGTCTCTTTATTCTATAATCTGAGATAGCTCATGTAGAGTGATATTGGCTTTAATCCTTTTCATATCCTCCACAATATTGTAGCTAGTTTTACTTGGAGGATCAACAATTAGCTTAGAAGAACTTCCTCTAGGGGGTTCATGATTATTCTATAATATAGTGTCTGAAGGGGTTCCATAATTGTTAAGAGGGGTAGAAGTAGTCAATGGTTATTTTTGTTCCTTGTTTCTCAGAGGATATGTCTTAAAAATTTGTTAAGAATGCTTGAATATCCTCAGGAATATTTTCAGCCTCATTATCTTCTTGAAAAGAGAATTGAAAATTTTCCAACATATGCACTTAGTCAGATGGTTTAGATTCAAAATATCTTTTCAAAACATCTTTGTTTAGAACCACTTAAAATGTGTCAATTTATTCTAAAAAAGCTTCAAAAGTTGTAAAAAAACTCAATGCAATCAATATCACCATGCTTGGAAGTAACATACACCCTACAGTAATCTAGTAAGGCAATATCAGTGAGGTTTATATCCATATTATTTTTGCTAGAGGAAGTCTCATTAGCTTTGTTATTGTAGAAACTATCATTCTAAAATGTATTCTCAAGCCTATTAAACTTTTTAAAAGTTAATTTCCTTCTAGAATTGTCATTAGCATTACCAACTTATTTTTACAATTGTAAAAAAATTGTGCTAATATTTTATACCATTTTCAATATAGACTCATTCTCATTTTTTGAACCTTAATATTTTGAACTTGGTTACTATTAATTCCATTGGTAGGCACTAAATCCTTTTGGTCATTGTCATGAAATATATTGGTAACTTGATGGCTTAAGAAACCTAAATTTTGATTAGGGTTAACATGACTAGTAGGTAACACATTCAAAGTAAGAAATTAGTTTAATGTTGGATTATTTTGGTTATTATTTGGGAAAAGGTTTAATTCAGGCATTTGAGGATTAAAATTTGGAATAGAATAAGCCATCTATCTTTAGGGTGGAATTTGGTTGCTAATAACCACTACTTTAGAATAGGATTGAGCCAATGTGATAATAAGTGGAAGGGCTCTCTTTAGAAACATGAAAGTCATGGGGTCAACAACATCTTAATAAACCTCCAAATCTAAAGCATCATTAGGTTTATATGGATCCATGGTTTTACTAAACATTTTTTAAAACCTAGCATTAAAGGACCTAATAGGTTCACTTGTATCTCTCTTAATAGTTTTAAATTTATGATAGATGACACAAGGGCTTATAATATTTCTAAATCGATCAACAAAAATAGTGTCAAAGTTATTCCATGAGATAATATATTTATTAGGTAGATTAAGGAACCATTCATATTCAACATCTTTGAATGTAAATGGGATCAACCTACAATATACATCTTCATGAATAACACTTAATAATCTTAATGCAGCTTTGAAAGATTTAATATGTTCTTCAATAGTCATAACACCAGTTAGACTAAATATTGGCAAATATTTTTTAGGATTATGTGGTAAATAATGAACCACACATGGTATATTTATAGGGTAAATTTCAAGCCATGCCATGCTTATATGAATATAAAACATAAAAATCCATTTAAAAGGTGATGATGGTAATGATTTAGAATACCTACGTCTTCCTCTATCTTTTCTAATCCTATGAATTTTGAGTTTGAGCAAGGGTTCTCTAGTTTCTGAATGTGATGTGGTCCTAATCCTTAGTAATTGTATCTTGAAGATTAAGGATCCTATTATAAAATATATTTTAGCATATTAATTTATAAATAATGACAAATAATATGCACACTAAGCTTAATTTTCAAAAATTTGTTCATAAGAAGACAAAGGACATCAATCTTTAACTAAACAAGTTCAAAGATGTACTGAATTATGCAAAGATGACCGATATTTATAAATTATGACTAAAATAAACCTCTTATAGTCAAATAATGGTCAATTTTGAACAAAATAAGCCATCCTAATTTAAAATACTAATAATTCCTAGAAACAAAATCCATATTTCGATGAAGGTCACCAATCTTTACACAATTTATGCTAAAATAAACATAATCATGTAAAATTTAGGTATATTTCACCAAATACATGTGAAATATTTTAATTATCTTTAATGAGGCCCTCCTTTTATCACCAATAGAACTTATCCTATTGATGCTTCAAAATTTACCATAAGTGCTCTTAGTGTTGAACAACACTTCTCATTTTAGGAATCTAAAAATACATGGCATGAGTTGTAGTTTGTGACTATTTAGTGATTGTTTGTGGTGAAATAGAAGCAAATTATGAAAACTATCCATAATATTTATTTGATTTAGTGGTTGGCATCCACCAAAGTATACACAATTTGAATACTTAGTAATTTTAAGGACTCAAAAGTTAAACTAAATGATTATTAACAATGACCTTTAGGCTAGAGTGAATCTTGATAAAAAAATATAAGAAAAAGAAAGGGTGAGGATGGAAGAGATGTGATTTTAGGTTTTAATATAAAATATTATGACAAAATTCAAATTATTTTCAGTACACATTAAACCAATTTATGTTATAAAATAGCATAAGATCAAATTACATAAAAAATCAGGCAAGATTCAGAGGAAAAGTATGAATCATAAGTAAGAACAAAGTTTAATTTAAAAGTTTGTTATTATGATTTGAATAACATAAGTACATCCAAATGTAGAGCAAATGAAATGAAGTATACTTGAAAGATTTACAATTAATCTAGCATTTAGCATAAATTAACTAGCATATGACAAATAATGTGACTCAAAATAAGAAGAATCATTCAAATTCAACACAAATTTCCACAATTGAGAAATAACATAGACATTTAACAAAAATATCCAGACAATATTTTCATAATTCCTTAGTTGTATTAAATGATGTTGGTATCAATTGCTAAAAAAATATCCCTTACAAATGGTAACCATCTACCTATTTATAAGAATCATAGGTATTTAACTAGTTAACTTTCAAAATATCCACATGTGAATAAGGACAGCTATCCTTAATAGAAGGATGCAATGTGGAAGGTCATATGTTAATGTGACAGAAAGAGTATATGCTAATAGACTAGCATATACTTTAAAAAAAGAAATTTCTCTTAATAATTTCATTGGTGGGCCCTTCAACTAGACCTATCTAAGGAAGTCTTTCACCTTGGTGTATTATTCCTTGATTAGCTCAAAATACACTATAGGCTTCATTAGACAATCCTCTTCTTTATCTGCTAACTTGTCAAATTCACTATCTACCCAAGGTACAACTTCCTTGAAACATTTTGCTTCTACAATTTCCTTCCCTCTAAAAATAATGGTATGAAGGGTCTTCTAGTTTTCCTTAGTTGAATGACCTTAACTACCTTTGATGATTTGGATGTGAGTACCAACCCTCTACTTTAATTCTTTATCATAAATTAGGCCTATAATAGTGGTTTGAGAAGGGTTATCTAGTATATTTCCCAAAATTTTCTCAATTTAGTTTACCAAGCATGTGTCTCTCTTGATGAAGTCCTTAACATTATTACTCCAGGTGATCAAATCCTCTTGTTTATCTATCGAAACTACCATGAAGATTTCTAGATGTTTAATTTTGATGATCTTAAAGTCCAATACCTACCTTGTCTTATGCACCTTGATGAGCTCATCCATCTAAGCTTGAGAATTTTACAATTGGGTGATTAAGACTTGTGCCATCTTAGCTTGATGGTCTAAATAACTCAATCTAGACTTGATGCTTTTCAAATTCTTGAATGCATCCATCAAGGATATATTCAATCCTTGAAACACATCCTTAGGAATTGAAAGGAGGACCTGAGCTTCCAAATCTTGTTTTTCCTTCTCCAAGTTGAGAATCTTCTACTTCATTCCTTGAACTCTAGCCAAGGTCATTGTTGACTGGGTTATTACCATACTATCTACATCTTATTTAAAAATAGGATGTTCCCCTGTTGCCTGCCCTAGAATAGGAGTTAAACTTGAAAATGGTTCCACCTTTTGAAAGGTAAACTCCTTAGTACCAACAATAATTTTCTTGGTCTCTACTATGTCAAGAGTTGATGTATCTAGATTAAATTTGACTCGAGGGTCAAATTATTTCACCTATGGTTATTTAATAATCCCTAAATTTGTACTCTAAGAGGATTCTTGGGTACTAACCCATTATCTTTCTTTGTTGTGAAGAATCTAGATGCTTATCTCTACCTTTTTGTTTAACATATCCTGAATCCAAGACTTGACATTATCCTAAACACCTATGTCCAATCAAGTGAAAGATACTGAAGGAGAAAGAGATGGGATTTTCTAGAACTTCCCATAAACAAACCACTCAAGAATGGTTGGTCCATAAATAGGATCCTCATCATTGAAGAGGTTTATTTCACTAGTAGGGTGAGTGAAAGTTAACCTAGGCCTCTTTCTTGGAGCTAGAGGAACTAAGGCTAATTTTGTCTATCTCTTTCCACTCTGTAATGGAACCAATTCCTTGCTTGCTTCCTCAGATGGGTCTTATTCCTTATCTAATCCATAAAAAACTATGATATTAATAAGGGAACTTTCTAATATTTCTCTAGTTTCCAAAGCAAACATGATAATAACCTTTATTGGGGAAGAAGGCCTTGGTGGGGATGCATGAATTTGGGGAACTTCACTAGGTCTATTCTCAATGCTAGAGCCTTGAATCACATCCTTAGCATTTCCTTTTATATCCTCAGGTTTCCTAACCTAGGATGATTTTGTTAATTTTCCCTATTAAGGATCAAAATATTTCCCCTTAATAGGTGGTTCTTGATGTGTAGTCCCAAATGGTCCTGGTAACAGGTGATACTGTAAAGGATGTAACTACCATATTTCTCTTGAAGGCTTATTATCTTTTACCAACCCATTTTATAAATTTATGTTGTAGTTTTAAAACCTAGATAAGTCTTCTTCAAAGTTCCTTGATTTTATGTAAATACCATCTCCCACACTTGGTTGATGTTTATACTCAACCTTTAGGACCATTTTATGTCAAATATGGTTAGCCACTCTATCATTGGGGTCTCACATATTAATATCATCCAATTGGAAATTAAAAGAGTTCTTGTGCATGACCATAATCTCCAAATATTTCCAATCCTTGATTAAAATTATACCAATGTCCATTGAAAAGGAATGAACTTGAGCTTTCTTATTCTTCTTACAATGCCAATCCAATCCCTATATGATTTGATAAGGAATTTCCTACTCTACAAGCTAGGA
The DNA here is from genome assembly GCA_037957365.1 of Torreya grandis. Lineage (NCBI taxonomy): Eukaryota > Viridiplantae > Streptophyta > Pinopsida > Cupressales > Taxaceae > Torreya > Torreya grandis. The sequence continues at coordinate 1,541,838 of JARHVA010002621.1, read as the reverse complement.
ACATATATAGGCAATCTATATGGTTGGACCATGATTCCCTCTATCCTTATTATAGTTCAATCTAGTTAAACCTCACATCCCTCATGGTCTCCACTTGTCTTTTGATTAGAGGATGAAGCTTGGGCATAGGGATACCAGTGATTACCTCAAAAAATATTGGGAAGATACCATCACATATAAATTGCATGTCATTCTTGTATTTGAATATATGTAATTTGGAATAATCATTGGAAATGGTAGATCTACCATTAGGGGACTAATTTTGAATGCCAATGAAATTAATAGAGGCTAGGAGTGAGTCCAAGAGGTAAGACATCTTAAATAATTGCTTGGAAGTCTTTCTCTTGTTGGCTCTAAATTTTTTGGCCAAGATAAAACTTATTAAGTCTACAATAGGAGGGGTTAAGTTTCCCTCCAACATGCAATGGACATAATATACCCAAACCTTACTTAAATAAGTAGTAGAAGAGGAACTAAAGGATATATTGAATAAAGTCATAGATACCCTAACACCTTCCCTAAATTGGACAATAGGAATCTCACCATTCGAGGTCTTAAAAACATGGGAACCTTGGATTAACTAAGGTGAGACGACTCAATCTAGGTTCTAGGAATTTTTCCATTATCTCAAGGAAGGGAGATAGACATGAGGCAAAGGGAGCTTATAATATTTCTCAAAGGCCATGGGAGATATGAATTAAATTTTGTTGATACTTCATTCATGAATAATCCATTCTCTATCTACTATGTAGTCAAAAAAAATAGGATCAAGAAGATCAATGCAATGCATTACCTCTGGTTTAGCAGTTGCATGATGAAGGCCTACCATTTTAATTGATACTATATCCTTGTATCTATGGTACACTGAAGCATTCCTGTTTTATTCCTAGGAAATTAGTTGTAATTCCTTGACAAATAAGAATTATTCAGACCAATTCCTGATTCCATGTACATTCAATGATTTTAAATCTAACTTTGTGTCTCTAAAGACCCTTCCTTCACCATCTAAAGTTAGATAAAGAATATGCTTTAATCTTCATATGTTGCGTACCCTCTACCATTGATAACACTATATTTTATTTATAAAGATATCAAATTTCTTACTAAGGCACTTGCTTTGAATTCAATTCACAATTATCTCAAGTGTCATATAATCAATTGAATTAACTCTAGCCTTCTTTATAGAGGGTTTAGGGTTTTTTGATTTAATGACCAAAACATCCAACTTTGATCTCATGCATGCCTTAGATATGATGGAACCTTACTATTATGTATTTTATGTTTTTGATCATGAGATATATTTCATTTTTATCCTCCATTATTACATGTAACCTATGTGGTGGGGTTCCATGCCTTTCATGGCAAATTTCATAAATGTCATTTAAAGAGTGACTGTTGGTTTCCAAAGTCCCCTTTATTTTTCTTTGAAAAGCCAAATCTAGGTCCTTATATTTCATTAGTTCATGATATTTTACATTTTTGATTGTGTCATGTGTCAAGCTCATGATGCCTTTGCAAACTCCTCAACTTCATTACACCATTGGATCAAATCAAACAAGCAAGCAATCACCATTGGATCTTAACTAGGGATAGATCGTTAACTGCATGCTTTTATTAAAAGGATTTGGGCTTGATGCACCATTGGATCAAATATAGTGAACAAGTGATCACCATTGGATCTTGAAAGATGCTTACCTTTTAATCAATTACATGATCATATAAATCTTGCGTTTAAAAAACATCATTTAGAATTTTATGTTTAAAAAATACAAAATGACTTAGGCTAAGATCTTTATAAATGAAGATTGTCTTCATAAAAGGCTAGGAATTTCTTTAAACGTTTTTTTATAAATTCCCTTTGATTAGGCTTTAAAAATTGTCTAAGTTAAATTTTATGGCTTCGATCATGTCAAATACATCTTCATAGATGTCAAATAATAGGTGTGAACCTATCAAATTGTAAACAATAGAGTTCTCAAGGATTTGGGGATTGTCTCAATTAGATTTGGTGGGTTAGGTCACATCAAATACATCCTCATAGATTTTAAATGACATGAGTAAACCTATCAAATTTAAGATAGTGTAATTTATCGATCCAATAAATGAATTCCATGCATAAATCCTTTAGGAGATCCTGAGGCTTCCAAGATTATCTAGTTTAAATTTGGCGGGTTTGGTCTCATCCAATATGTCCTCATAGATGTCAAATGATGGGGATGAACCTATAAAATTTAAGAAAATAGAATATTTCTCTCTCATGTTCAATTGGATAGGTTTAATCCCAAAAAATAATTCATCATAGACATCAAATGATATGAGTGAACTTCTCAAATTTAAGACAATAAAATTTTCTAGTCCAATGAATAAGTGCCATGAGTAAAGCCTTTGAGAGATCTTGAGGCTTCTAGGTTGATGTGAACCATTATATTATAACCTCTAAGGCAATGTGAACCATCAAATCAAATCTTGAGTGGGTAATAGCTATTAACGTCCTTTTGGCTGTGGGATTTAATTTGCATCATTGGATCAAAATCTATAAGCAAATGCTCACCGTTAGATATTTACTAGGCCCAAATCATTAACTGTATGTTCTTTTTAAAAGAATTCAATCTTCTCACATCATTGGATCAAATCCATTGGACAATAAATTACCATTACATATGTAAAAGAGAATAACCTTTAAATTAATATTCGATCATGTATAAATTTTAGCCTAAGGTTTTATATTAATATTTGGTCATGTTTTAAAGAAAAAACATATTTGAAGATTAATATAAAGTTATACTTGGGATCATTTAATCAAAATTAAATAAAATTTCCTACTAGTATTTTTTGTAAATAGTCAAATTCAAACACCCTTTAGGGTTTGTTCCTTATGAACCCTAGCTTCTTCCATGGAACTTGTAACTAATCACCTTGAAGAAAATTATTAGTAATTTTAAACCATGAAACATAAACATGATCAAATACATCAAAGCACATGTTCCCCTTTTAAAATTTATTTTCCTTAAAATCCAAGATAAGACAACTCTTCACATTAAATCCATAATATAGTCTTTCTGGAAACAAATACAGGGGTCCTCCATTCAAAAAATCAAGATATGTGGTGTTGATCTCAACAATGCCCTAGCTACACGGAGGATTAGGGTTTGTTCATTAAATCAACCATTATAATAAAAATATAAGGTTTTATGACTTATGTACATATGAAAAAACCTCAAATATCTAAACATGGGTGTACCCATAAACTTGGGACAATCTTGCACATAGGTTACTACCACTAATATCAAGACATTACTAGCACATTTCCAATAATGGCACTATTTTCCAATTATGGCATTATTTTTCAAGAGGGGTTATGACACTTGGATCTAGTTTATGATACCTATACTATCTTTAACCTTAGTTTGTATCACCCAAATAATTAATATTAGCTAATTTCTATCTAAGTTCTTATTTACACTATTTATTACTATTTTTAGAAAAGCCAAAGCTAGTCAATTTTATAACAAATTAATGGTTGTATTTATTACATATTATTACCCTGATTTAGTATATTAAACTCATTAAAAACAAATAATTTATATTTTTAAGTCCTATAAATTTAAAACATTTGGTGAAACTGATGTACTTTGAATATTACACAAAACCCTAACCCTAGATAACCCTAGGATTTATATTTCCATGATCCATATTTTAGATCCATATATCTCCTAATTCATATTTGGTATAATTATGATCATAATAAGAGAATAAGCTTATCACTTTTTGATTTAAAATATAATAATTTAATTTACATGCTTATTTCTTTTAATTCAAAATGAACTCATAAAAGACATAAACACATGTATACTTGATGCCCTATATCAATTTGAATATATGTCATGTTTCATTATATTTCTAGAATGTCATTGTTTTATTATGTGGAACTCAATTATGAAATAAATCCTTACATACATAGAGGATTTATTACATAATCTAACAACTAGATTTCATGTTTCATTGTCATATCTTATGCACAAGAAAAATCTCCTTCTCCTCCTCATCTCCATGAGGGTGATAAATATTTTCCCTCTAACTAGGTCCATGCTATCACTCCTTCATGAGATGAATCAACCTATACCATTTTCACTAATCTCCAAATCAACCTATTCACACATCTTTTGTATAGTTTGTATTCTTATATGTTTAATCAGAAGCAACTAAATTTTGCACTTATGAGACTCTAAGGGATCAAATTATCAGTATGATCAAGCTAATATCAAAATTATAAAATCAAAATAAGTTATTAAGTGAAAATGTAACATTATTGTAAAATCAAATTACATGTACACAATCTTAAAAATATGCTAGCGTAAAGAATGTATATACATCTACACCTAGGAAAGTTATGCCTAGCACTCTTTCATGTCCAAATCATAAATCACAAAAAAGTACATATACAACTAGTGATTGAAAAATAATTCAAATATCAAATAATAGTTCAAGTGAGGTAATAATGTAAATGATTAAAGCTAAGTTTATCAACCTATATTATCTAAAACTAGTAAGGAGATCTAGACATATTGTAAATATCATAAAATTCATGGGCACCACACCAATTCATGTTTAGCATTGAAAAGGAAAATACAATAGATAATAGATATAGATGACTCAAATAATGATACATCATCAAAACAACAAACAATTCCACATCTACAAATTCAGAACGGGTCAAATTAAGAAATAGTATAATAATGGTTACCAAAGCATAACTCAAAATAAAAAATGGTTTACACAACATAATCACAACAAGAAATGGTATAACAAACATGAGTAAAACAAGTAAAAGAGTAAAATGTACCTCTCTGAAATGAGTCTCAAATTTCAAATAAGTATGGGTTTGGTCAAAAATATCTAAAAAAAAATTATTATCATGGTCAAAGCTTAAGAAAGAAGGCCCAAGACATCACTTACACTATTCTAGCAGTTGATAATTTTGGACAACAGGGTTTAGGATTTATTGACCATCCTAAGGAAAACCATTCACAAATATATTTTATCAAGTAAAAATATCTAGATACATAGTAAATTTTACAAAAAGACCAAGAACATAAGTTGTAGAGTCAAATTATGCTAAGACAACAAGCATTCTTAAAAAAGGCTTTCTATTAAAAGATCCTCCACAATACCATATGCCTAAAATAATTAAAATTTCAAAGGGAAACATCATAATCAATATTCCAAAGTAGAATTCAAAAAGGTCAACTCCATAGTATATGATAAATACCTATATCATTCCTAGTTATTATGATTATGATGAGGAATAATAATCACATTTTTACTACAAAACCATTCAGCTATAGCATAGAAATCATATTGCATGAGATATTACCATTCCTATTTTCAACACAAGACACATTGATAGTGATTCCCCCATGAGACTCATCAGTTAGTATTATTCCTCCCTACTTGTACATACTTTATTTCTCTCTTACTCCTTGTATATAGTTTCATTTTCATGTTGCCTATAAATAACTTATATCCAAAAAATACAAAAATAATACAATATGTCAAAAACATAAAAACATTCAAATATTTTACTCATATTACACAAAATTATAGATTGTATGCATTGTTATGTTTACATTTTTTATATTTTCTAGACACTACATATGTTATCTATCTTATTATAGTTATTTTTATCATACATACATGCTTCACTTGTTCTTATTGAGTGCTTGTAGATTATTATAGGACTCAATTCCACTACACTCATCCAAACTTGATATTATCTACCGAATGGGGGCATATGCCCCTATACATGGGTTCCTTATTTGACATATTTACCCACTTGGGGGAGAATTATATATAGTTTAGATTCCTAGATTCTATCTCTCTATAATCTACATCCTAGTTTTTGCATTATTATATCCTAATATTAATCATGCATACCTAACAAGAGTTTTTTTTAGCTATTACTACTTTAGACTCAACATATGTACAGCCTTACTCTTACATAGATTTATATTACATATTCATATATAATTTAATTTTTATCTTTCCTAGTTTATATTTATTATGTCTCTATGATTATTCTATTCGAGGGCATTTGAATATACTATTGTTATTTAGCTCTATGCCACTTCTTTTCATAGTTTGTATGATTTGTACATGTTCCCATGTCCTTGTGTGTGCCTTCCTAATTGTCTATGTAGATATTTTAAAATGTCCTTATATATGGCTCTTAGCTAACTTTCTTGTTGCTTGTATATTTGGACATTTGAACATGTCCTTGTATGTCTTGTTTATCTCAGATTTAGTGACATGTGTCTATGTCCCTTGTATTATGGCCCCTTGGCCTACTTTGTGTGCCTCATGTGTTTTATATGTATTATTTATTATATGTGTCATGTAAATGACACTTTTTTATTTTCATTTTTACACACACTATTTTTGATGCCATGAGGGACCTCATTCATCTCCCCTTCCTAATTGGATGTTATGATGAATATCATGCCCCATCCCCTAGGTAGTTACCCAGTTTCACCCACATTTACTATTATATACATTAGTATATCTATCTTGACACATTTTAAATGTTAAAAATGGCATAAATATTACATTACACACTTATGCTTAGATTATCTTCCATTATGATGTTATGTATGCACATTATATTAGATTATACTAAATTATCATAAATGTTCTGACTAACACACATTTTGCAAAGATTTTTATTTTGAGGATAGTTCCTGCACAAGTTCAATAACTCCCATTAAAAGAGGTGGAATTCATATGGGTCTTTAACAATGATCAAGATCCTATATTGTATTCATAATAAATTTTTAACACACAAGCTTAGATTATATAAAAGTAGACTTAGGTAAACACAGTGGGAAAATAGTGACACATAAAGTATTACAATTTCACAGAAACTAGACCAGAAGTATAGTATCAAGCAATTGTGAAATTATAACCACTTTTACAATAATGGAACTAATATACAAGACATGGAAGTAATATATAGTAGCCTTAGTTTTAGAGAAAACCTAGATTGTCTAGAAAAGTAAAGTAGGTAACATATAGGTTTTCACAAGTTCAATCATATATTTTTTAGTTTTGTCTATATTCATACCATTTTATCTCATATTCATACTAGTTTTCTTAGATTGGGGGAATTGTGTACAACATGACCACTCCCATATTTAGTTTAGTTACCTAGATACAAACTATTACAACTTAGTCTAGGATCCATATGCTTAAATATCATATTTGGGGGCATGCACACGACATATTATTTTTATATGCTCATTTACGCACTAGTTGATTATATGGAATGAAAAATTGCATCTTATTATTTACATTATGTAAATATGAGATCATATTCCAATTTTCATACCAGATTCATGTCTTAATCCATATGCAATGGCTGGAATTCCCAAGTGTCATGGAACTACCTAATGTACTCGAGTGGCCATAGAGTTGACATACCCAGTTAGACATTTATAGTTACTTAATGTAGGTTTATTTTTAGATGAATTTGATAAAAATGGTTGGGAATTTATGGATTCATATCCTATCTTAGTTCCTAATCCATATACGTGATAGGGTTAGACATACCGTCATGTACAATCTAAGATATTCATAAGTCATGATCCACTAAGTAGGGGTGGGCAATGATGGAGTCAAAACTTGATTGATTTTTTGAGCCACCCACACATGATGATTGAGTAAGAAATCAACTCAATCAAAAATATTCATATATTTATCACTATATAAAACACACATAGGTTTTCTCTAGGTTTATGCATTGGTTAACATACCCAATGAGGTGTATTTGTTTATTTCCTCTCTCTTATATCTTTACCTAGTTGTACTTATTTATTTAGTTTAGTCTTTTGATTTTGATATATCTTAATTAAGGACAAATTTATACATTATTTACTTGTATGATATGCATTGGAACATACTTCACAGACTTAGAGCTAACTTCATGCACTTAGACCCAAATTCATGGGCTTCACCTCTTACGTAAGTTTAGGTATGAGTATTTTTCATTTATCCTATTCATTTCACTTTGATACATATATATAATAAAGGGGGGCAGGGTAATATAATCACCTATAAGTGGTATTTGAGTTATAAGAGTGCTAATTAATACTACCCATACTTAGCTTAAATCCAAACCTATCTTAGATCCTATTATCATACTTATCCAACCTTCATGTGTGCAAAAAGCATCCCTAGTCGTATCTAAAGTAGTCCAAAACCCTCATTTCCTAATCTCGGTCCTTTGTGCCTAGTGTTATAATATTTTAGAAACTAGCACCATAAGAAGGACACTAGTGCCACATGGTGATAGTGCCCCAAAAATGATGTTAATGTCCTTTACCTTTATTTTCCCCAAATAGATATTTTTTCAAAACTAGAACCTCCTAGGGTTGGCATATGCCTCTTTTATCACCTACACAAGCATCAAAATAATATAAATACATGAATTATATCCCTTTAACCAATATAGGGAAAAAAATATGCAAAATTCATATTCAAACTCATAATAAGTTGTACATAATTGAGGTTATTAATCCCTATTCTACCCTACTTCTACATACTACCATTTACAACAATCTTAAGCTTAGATTTATTATATTTCTATTCTCAAGCAATTTCAACAAACTCAAGGCCACTATAACACTAATTTCACTTATAATTACACCAACACTTATGTGGGGAGAACTAAATAGATCTTGATCCATCCTTGGAGTATTGGTATGTAGGTAACTCTCTTCACAATGGGGTGTTAAAGATGTCCAACACTAACAAACACACTTATAGATCATATCAATTGGATGCCCTAACTACATGGAGTATTAGGGTTTTTTCACTAATAAATAATTATAGGAAATATATAGGGTTTTAATATTTGTGAATGTATGAATATACCTTAGGTATCTAGACATAGGTGCAACTAGAAGCTCAAGATAGTCCTACATAGAGCACACTGCCACTAATAGTAGTACACTACTACCATATTTACAATAATTACACTACTTTATAGTTGTGGTACTACTCTATAGAATGGGTTGTTACATTATTTGACACTGAGACCAGATTCCACCTCAATTTACAACACCTAGATCATCCATCTTAGTCATTTTATAGCTAAGTTCTTATTTTCACTATTTATTGTTATTTCTAGAAAAGTCAAAGCTAGTTAATTCTATAAAAAGTCTTTGGCTATATTTAATACATTTTATTAACCTAATTTAATCTACTCAACTCTTTAAAAAATTTAGTAATTATAGTTTTTAAGTCCTAAAAGGTTAAAATAGTTGTACTATTAATTGAATCATATTGTCTACCTTACTTTTTAGTTTTAATATCTATGACTTCACATCTTTGACCTTATTATTCAAAGATATTTTTTCATCTCTTAATTTACTATACTAATTTTTCCATAAAATTTCCATGGTTTGTATCTTGAAATCTATTTTCATGAAAAATTATTCTTGATTGAGATCATTGGTCTAAGTGGAAGTTGTTGTAAATATCTTTTCTATGGGTCTTACAACCCTAGGAGACACTTATATTAAATTCAAAGCTATAGGGGATTATAAATTTACAATTTTTAATTTGTCCACCCTATCTAGTGTATCTATCCAATTCTTCCTTTTTTAAATCTCCACAATGGTTGCTCTAAGGGTTTCAATTTCCCATAGGGCTTCCATTAATTTCTGATTTTATTCTCACTTAAGATGACCAAGGTTTTCTTGTTCTACCATTTCCTCTCTTTCATCCACCACATTATATTATTTTTACTCAACTTATACCTATTATCCTACCCCAATATTTGAAGTAATCCAATGTTACCTCTCTCTAAAGGATGGAATTTCATCACTAGATAAAATAGATTTATCTTCATCAAAATTATTGATAGTCTGATTTGCATTTGCATTGAGATCCTCTTCTATCTTGGATGATTCCACACTCTATATTAAAATAACATAAAGGTATATTTGAGTGTGTTGTATTATTATTCTACACCTAAAAATTTGTTATTATCTTTTGGGAGTGAGTGGAGTTGGAAGCTTTTGCTTATTCCTAGTTATTGATGCAAGGGATGTGTCTTCATCCCTCTTCTTGCCTCTACCCTAATAATTTGAGTAATAATTTATTATTAAATTCATCCTTATTAAAATCTAATTTTTCTCTATATAATCTTCTCTCACATACTTTTCTTCTTCATATACAACCATAACATTTTCTTTAACATCCATTCTTTATTCTTCATTAACATGTTCATGAAATTATTTTTCTAGTATTTAGTGCATTGTCAAGAAATTTTCCCAATATAAGTTAGGTATTTGGTCCATTAAATGTCTATGTACAACAAATTGAATTAGATATTAAAGAGACAAATATGTTATCTTCCTTTTATTGTAATCTTTACCATCCTTCTCAACATGTTTAACTAAAACTCAAGTACATTCACCTTTATCCAATGATTGAGATGATTAAGGATCTTAAAGTTTACTACATGCATATTTGAGTGGCTACCCTCATAATTTAAGTACTTAAAAATGTAAAGGGAAACTTATTCCAAAATATATGGAAATTAATGATGAATTATAACTATATTTTAGGACTCTAACTACACTCTATATGTGCAAAATAATGTTTTGTCTTTAGTAACATTGGGATTCCTATGCTATACTTACCCTATATGAGGTAGAGTGGTTACCTCTTTTAGAAAATCTTTAGTGACCTCCACTTGAACTGCACTAATATTGGATACAACATGTATGAAAATTTATACGAACTCATGGGTAATTACATCATTAAACCCTGCTAACTTCTCAAAATAACCAAGCCATCCTACATACTAAAAAATGTTTTCAACTTTCCATCTTCTCCTTAATGGCCTAAGGTATATGGGTTCTCTTCTAACCACATACCAACCCATATATCCTAAGCTTTGTTCATGTAATAAAGGTGGTTTATATCTATATTTCAAAAATTTATAGAGATTTTTATAATATGTACTAAGAGAGGTGTAATTGAAATGATTCTTAATGTTTTATCCACTAGCCAACATATCATTCTCAATTTTTTTGTAGTCTACCAATTGTTATTTCATTTATTTTACTACATGTTTGGTCACCCATAGTGTATTTTCATGACATCATCCACACTTGTATCACTTATTTTCATAATGAAATATTTTTTGGAATTCACACCCAATAATTTACTAGTTACTTATCCTCGAGTGAAGAACCAAATATGGATCTTGAAATGTGGGATAAATATGTTCATTAATTGGGATGTAAATTATAGTGGATAATTATGATGTTACAAGATTAACCAAAATGGAAAACATGTGTCATGGGTTAAAAATGTATCTACATTAGGTATGCACATGAATATGCATGATTACATTATTAAAAAGTGTCATAATTAACTATTAATATATTATCAATATATTATACATGTGTAGAATAGACATTAGATAAAAAAATTATCAACTAATAAATCCAATAGTATTCAATTATGCAAAATATACATGTGAACATTATGTAAAAAATAGAAATATTAGATTGTTCATTTATAATGTTCATATTATACTAGATCTATGTATAATAGGGCATAATATGAGCACTTGTTACCCAATGCTCATAATACTATTGGCTTGTGTAGAATGGGTGACTGCCCATTTTGAAAAAGGTAAGAATGTCATCATCAATTAAGAATTTAGTAGTCTTAATTTGTGTAGAATGTGTTGTTCCCAACACAATCCCCTCCATTAAAGAAGTGGGAGACCCCTCTAAAACTTCTAAACTTAATGTTTTCTTAGTTTCAATCCCTTTCTAGTCATCCTTGGATCTTGATAACCTCAAATCCCTATTATGCCTTGATCTCACAAATGTTTAATAATGTTTCTAATGATTAAAATGTCCCTATAGTCTTTTGAGTCTAAATAAAATATAATCCTTATATAATTATAAAATAACTAAAGGATTTTCATACTTAGAATATTTTGTTATGCTAACTATGTTTTTCATAGATTTGGGCTCATGTTGGTTTTCTCAAGGTGTCAGTCACATGTTGTCCTACATAGAATCTCATGAGGACTTTATGATGAGTAAGAAAGATTTTAATTGATTGTGTGGCCTTCTTTTAACTAACCTTTTTATTGATATTTTAGAGAAGATCCAATCAATGAAAGAGAGCTACATGTCTTGACTATTTGATGTGTTAGGATCCAAGACCTATCCTAGATGTGAGATCTTAGGTAACCCATTTGAATGAGAGTGCCATATTGTTAGAGATGTCATTCTCCCATACCTATCATGTATGTTAGATAAAAAGAGATCCCAATGAATGAAAGTAATCCAATGTTATATGTGTCATTCTTTAGGATCTATAAAATCCTAGTAGAAACAAACTAAATGAGGAAATGCCACCTTGATCTTACCATATGTGTTATCTCTAAGGCCTATTATAGATGTTAGATCCATGGAGAAATCAATCTATTATATCAAAAAATGTGTCTTCCACAGATCCCTATAAGTCAAATCAATTAAGCATTGTTACCAATACTAATTCCCTAAAATCCTTATCTGCAATGCTTCCTCACATTTTTTGTGTTTTTCCTTTCTCCTAAAATTAATGATCCTAACCTACAAAAATGGTTTCATCTTACAATCCCAATCCTAAGCATGAATACTATCACACCACCTTCTCACCCAACTTGGTATTATTCAACCACTATAACATGGTATTTAAGGTAATTAAAGATGTGTTAGAAACCACATTTTAAGATGATGATTAAATAATACCATGACAATCTCATTTCACTAAGAATATTAACATTGCATATGGCCACAACCAAGCTTGAGGTATTCCCTTAAATATAAATCTTCAACAACTTAATAAAAACTTCAAAATGTGTTCTTTGAGATTAGAGGGACCTATTTTACTTAATTAATTCAATAAACTTGATTGAAATCATCATAGGGGATGATTATAAATAGTATTCCAACCTCTTATAATACACCTACACCTGAAAAACTAGTGTAGTGGATGCATTGGCCCATGATCATAACATATATGTACTCATGGACTAGGATATAGACCATGAGTGATGGGTTAACAAATAAGACATAAATTCATACCTTACCTACATCTTTAAGAAGGGGGTTCAAGTTATGATGCTCCTACTAAACTGATAGTAGTCAAGAATTAAATTTAATGAGCTATATGAATTCCAAGCATTTATCAAATATACATTAAGTATTTGGTGGTGATCTATGATAAAAGTAGGTTAAACTACTCAATAATTGTATTTAACTATAATAAATCCTAAAATTATTGATGGGATATATTTATGGCATGCATTGTCTCCCACTTTTCTATGAAACAATCAACCTAATGAGTGACTTCAGACATAGGATTTTTTTAACAACAAAATGGGCACATGACCATTCTAAACATCAACTAAGACTGATATAAACTAATAAATCCAATAATATTCACTTGTGTATAATCTAAATGTGCCCATTCTACATAAAATTAAAATATTGGATTGCTAATTTATAATATTCTTAGTAAACTAGACCTATAGAATAGGCCATAATATGAGAACATATTGCTTAATGATCATAATGCACTTGGATTGTGTAGAATGGGAACATTCCCATTTTTCAAAAGAGAATAATATTTCCATTTAGGTATGCATGATTCCTTATATTTTAATCATTAATTTATAATAATTGTCTTAGTATAAAACACATGTGTATTGTGATTTAAATTTTTTATTCCCACTCTAAACAATAAGAATATTGCATCCTTATGTGTTTTCACTTAGTTCATTTTCTGATAGATTTTAATGTATAAAGTCCATTCATAGGTTTTTGTTGAAATATAAATATTGGATTCTAATTTGACACTCCCACATAATTCATTTGGCTTATAGGCAGCCATAATTTTGCTTATGAGGATCTTTTAAATGTCTTATATCTTTCTACTTTTTACATGTCCCAAACAAGAACAACTAAAGATGTATGCTTGACATGACTTGAATAAACTAAGATTCCACAAGGGTAAAGTATATGTGTGCCTACCACACTCCTCACATTAATTAAATGTGAAAGTGGGCCCCTATTGGATGTTTTAAAATGTCTCATCATAATCACCAAATCTAGTAAGTGGCACAAATTTTAATATCCTGAGTTAATTATAGACTGGGAAAGGAATAAGTGGATCCTACCACAAAATCATTTAAATTTGTGTTTTTTGAGCTACCAAATGACATCAATACAAAAGATATGTTAATATACTCATAAATTCTATAAGGCAAGATAATTGATTATTATTCATTGATAATTTCCTAGAGTTTTCCTCCTCACCTTAAGATCATTCATGTGCCCTTTGTGCCCTCCTTGATCAGATTAAGATAAATTCATGTTTTAGTCTTTATGTCATGGCTTCTTCATCTTCTGTTGAGCATGAATATGGAGACAACACCTTCCCTGAGAACTTGCCCTAATTTAAGCATTATAATGAAATATTCAAAGTAATTGAAATTGTGATGAAATCTACCTCTGATGATGATGAAAATGAGGCAAAGATCCAAGATTCCCTCAAGGCATAACTAATATGTTAGTTGCATAAATATTTTACCAAAATACAATTTTTCTCTTTTACTTACCTTTTAATCAACAGTTTCCTCAAATCCAAGATATTTTAGGATAATGCCAATGATGTTGTGTACTCTACAGGGTTCAAGTATAATTGTTTTTAATTTTAAACATATCAATAACTACTTTAAAAGAATACTATAATATCCCAAAGTTCATAGTCACCTATGAATCATTTAAAGTGGATGGATATACTAACACTTTTGAGATTTATGAGGTTTAAAAGGATTAGGTAGAGAAACCCAATGACAAGTGGGTTAACAAAAAAGACATTTATTCCTACAATGTTTTCACATTTAAGGAGGGTGTCCATGAAGGAATGATTCTACTTGATAGATTATTTTGGGTAAGTGGCTGCTCACACATTGATCTCCTCTAGGTGCACCTACTTTATATCATCCTCAAGGGTGAAGATATCCTAGACCTTGGGATCTTCATTAATTTTTAACTAGTATGCCATGTCACGAAGGCCTAAAATGGTGATAATTTATATATAATGAGATATATTTTGGGTGTCATCTATGTTACTATAGTGTTTAAGAGTTTTGCTTTCCCATCTTGGAATCTTAAGGTTGCAATGGTCCATGCAGTTTTATATAAAATGTATGGACAACATTACAAAAATAAAATCTAAGAAATATGTAATTAATTATATCTAGTGGTTTAATGTGTATTAATAAGGTGTCCATACCCATACTCTCCAATGAAATGAAAAAATATATTACTTCCATCAATTACTATTGGTACTACAATAATGACGCAATAATCTAGGGGAAAGTATTCATAGGGCCCCCCTTAATTTGTCCTAATATGTTATAGATTATTTGGTCAAAAATAAGATTTCATATTAGATAATATAAGGAATTTTTAGTCACTATCTTGACCACAAATAGAAGGCTTACCCATCCTTCCCTGTCATTGTATTATACCACATACCTCCATTTTAGAAGATGGTGGTAATAAGGGAATCTTATTACCTGGGTAAATTAGATCACATATAATGGTACCTACATGGAATTGATATGTACCATGTGGTAAACCATCAATATTATATTGATATAAATTATGGTTATGAACTCAGAGATGAGGATGAGATACACCTTAACCCTGTATATGTGAAAGATGTGTTGGATAGAATCAAGGCAAAGAAGAAGATAAGAAATTAGGTATAGACTAAAACACCCACTCATAAAAACCCTAAAATGGTGTATGATATTTCAAGGAAGGTCCTCTAATGGTTCCCATTTCCCAATCCTTTGAAAGTATCACCTCCAAAGGCCTTTCCTATGCCTTTACCACCTCTTGAAATTTGGGCAACTCAATCATAGGCTTGACAAGTTTTATGATTTTATGTTAGGTGTATCCCAAAGTAAAGCCCAAAATGTGACAAAAAATAGGTGTTTTTAAAAATCCCTTATTCACCTTCAACCATCCCTTGTCAACCAAGTGTAACATGGTTTACCTTTCCCTATTAGGCCCACTTAGGTGATGCTTATAATTTTTCCAATTTTAACTCTCCCATAATTCCCTTAGGTAACTCTAGCTCTATCCATGTAAAAAATTCTCATGTCAAAAGTTCAATCGACCTAACCAATTACACCATCAATTATCCCTATAAATTACCTTATTTATTTAGGATTTACATCTACCTAACCTTAAACACATTCTTTCATCATTCAAAATATTTTGCCACTTTCTAATGCTCAAACTTCAATAGATTTAATGGCACCCCAAATAATAAGCACACCTATATGCATAATTCCATTAGGTAATCCACCTCAATGGCACCTATAATAAATTTACATGATTTTTAGTTAGCCATGGCCACTAATGCCACCATTGCTCCTTCTAATGTTGTAGCACAAGTTGATACAAGTAAGAGATCTAAGAAGAATAAAAATGTAACTCTTTCTCCTTAATCCTTATTATCCTCATGTGCCTCCTAGGTCTCCATTTTCCATTTTCCAAGGTTCCTAAGGATATGAATTTAACCACCCAATTTCCTCTTTCCTTTTGAACACTTATCTCCCTATTACCATAAACTGATAGGTTAATTTTACCCAAATCTAGTGACATGCCTAGATGTTTCCATGGACTTCCACATTTAAAATTACCCCTTTCAATCCATGCCTCCACCTCCTCCATTTCTATTTTTATTCCTTCCATACACTTCATGCACTCCTCTTCCTCCCATGCCTCCACCTCCCACATCTATCTCCTACCACCCAACCTTCATCCCCTTCTACCTTGGGAGTTATCATAGGATCATAGGAGCCTAAGATGATTATGTAAGGTAATATAAAACTTTAGTGGTATTAAATATGAACTTATGGAACATGAGGATGATCCTCATTAATAAAATTAATCAAATAGGATAATTATTGGTTTATAAAACCAAACATGACCTCTTCTCTCTCACAAAAGTGAGAACATATAGTGGGGAAAATAGGGTTGCTAAAGATCTAGTGCCCCTAATATGGGAAATTCATGACATGTATGAAAATATTATGAGATACATAAATAAGTAGGTATAGGTTATAAAGGTGTAGGTTAATAGTACCTTGACTAAAAATATGATTGGTTAGGTTAAAAAGGCCATCTTACAACTCTTCATAGCTTTAGGGGAAATAGTCAAGACCCTAAATATGAGTATGGAGAACCTCCAATGAACCAAGGTGTATTTGGAGAGGATCACACACATAGAAAACAAGTGTATAAATCCTTTTGTGTCTATTTATAAAAGCATGTTCCCATATCTCAATATCATGCTTCTTTTTTACCTCAACCTATACCATACCTATGATGGGAGCATGAGAGATTCAATTGAAGAGTACTTGGAAATATCATATATGGTTATGAAACCTATAAAATAAGGTAGTTAAAAGATGTTGACCCACTTCAAGTAAGTTAACATCATAATGATATTCTATCTATATGGCACACTTCTTGATATAAGTGAGTTCGAGGTCCACTTGGGTCACTTCAACCAGGTCATGAGGAGGAGGGTGGTCAAGGAAAATAAGGCTTGGGCTAAGTTATTATTGATATCTAATCCAATCCATGGCTAATATAAACTAGGTTTAAAAAGTGAAAGTTTCCCTTGGGGCCCCACTCTAAGTGAATCAAAGGATACTAGACCAATCATAGCTAATATTTAAAGAACCTCATATGAACTTAGCCAAGATAGATAGGGAGTTTGATTTAGTGGAATCCATGTTGGCCACCAAAGAGGCATAGCCTAACTAGTTAGGATATGGTTCTTCTCAAGATCATTAGCACATTAATAGAATGGTCCCCTAAATAACCTTTGTGATAAGTAAAAATAATCTATTTATTTTAAATATTGGTAGTTTTAACAACTTTGAGAGGCCATCATGGCCAAGGATGGGAATATTTTGGTACTTTAAGGTGAGCCCCATAATCTCTATATTGTAAAATTTAATACCTTATAATTGTTGGCATTTTATATATTAAAAAACTCTATTAAAATCAAATGCAAATTTCATGCTTTTTATTAGACTAATTTGTATTTATTGATTATACTATGAAAGACATATATAGCTTTTTTATGTCATAGTAACATCACAAGGTTATATGGTATAATAAGGACATGCCCATTTTGAAAAAGATAAAAATGTCATCATCAATTAAGAATCCAACATAATAAACATTGGAAGAACATTGTATTCTAAATTGATGAAGCACTTATCCTTTCTAAATATTTAGGCATATGGGTATTCTACACTATCAAGTTAATTATATAATTATAACTTAAGAATATAATACTCTTGAATTATGTGTAAGGGGAACATGAATGTTTTGCACAACATACAAATATTATATTCTTAATGAATAATATTCTTAACACCAAATATAATGAAACAAATCTAATATCAACATACACATGTCATCCTCATGCATATATATTTAAAGTATAATTTTTTTTGGTATGTTTCTAATTATAATTGATTATACCACAAATGACATATGTAGTTTTCTAATGCCATGGCACCATCTCAAATTTCTACATTATAATATCATGTTTATTACTCCATTGAATAATTCCCCAATCTTGTGTTACATAATATTGGTTAAAATGTGGATGTTAATATCATTTTTATCTTGTTTAGAATGAGAATGTACCCATTATACACAATATTGGAAAATTATAAATAGGTAAAAATATTTTTCTTGTGTATAATGGGATTAATTGATAAAATTCTTAATGTATTGTGTAAAATTAGGCACAAGCCCATTATGATCAAGATCTAAAATATCATCTCCATTTTATTACAATACATTGTTAATAAAAAATACAATAATAAAAATTTAATATCAAGTAGACACATCTCATCCTTGTACATATATATTTTAGGTTTAATTCTTCATGGGATGTCACTAGGTACAATTGATTATACCATGAATGGTATACGTATCTATCTGATGCCATGGTAATGTCGTAAGGCTCTAAAATATACTTGATCCCATGATCATAATTTTTGTGTCTTGCTTAGAATAGTCACATGCCCATTTTGAAATAGATAATAATGTCATCATTAATTAAAAATACAGTATCCTAAACATTAGAAGAAGATTGGATTCCTAATTTATGATGTGCTTACCTTTTCTATATATTTGGGCATGTGCCCATTGTTCACTATCAAGGTTATTATAATGTTATAACTTAATAATCCAATAATTTTGGGCTATGTAGAAGGGGTACATGCCTATTTTATAAAATATATAAACATTAGATTCTTAATTAAAAATATTCTTAAAATACTATTAATATATTAGGATAATAGGGCATAAAATGATCACTTCTTACTTTATGCTCATAATATAGTTAACATATAGCTTTTTTACAAAGGTAAAACCAAAATCTTAGTAATATTAGTCTTAATTTTATAATTTGGAGTCATGGGCACATTCCCATTTCACCCATTTAAATCCCGCTAGATTCTTAATCGATAATATCCATAATATATTACAAGAGCTCTATATTATAGGTAATTGTGCTCATTCTAAATACGTTAAAAATAATTTAATAAATTAATAATAAAATATTATTATCTTATGTATAATATAGGATTATACTTATTAATAAATTGTGACTTTGGAAGAAATAAATATCAATCACTGATTATAAGGGAGTAGTGCACATTCAGAGAGGAAAATATGTTATCATTAAAATCAAATCTCTTTTGGATATAAATACTTTTTCATAAAAAAAAAATTCTGGATATAAACATGAATTATAGGTCAAAATAATGTTTAAATTATCACAATGTAGATATTTCTTAATATTTCATAGCAATGATTTTAAAATATTATATTCATTATTTGTGAGGAGAAAATATTAGGTACATAATAGAAAAGGAGTTAATGATAATTTTTCTTTTTAAGTATTAAAATTGCATACAAATAAAGTGAATATTTTTTATATTACACAAGGACTTAGTAGTGTTTGATATTAATTTTTTTTTGTGAAAACTACATCTATAGATAGATAAGAGTCAATTGAGACTTGGAAAATAAAGTTGAAAGTGAGGAAGGGATTGACAAGGTGATTACTCAAGGACTCAATTTTTTATTACTATTTTTCCATGAAAACACATGTTTAGACATATTATAAATATCTCAAAAGGATATTACAACGAGTTTACACATATGTATTTATCATTTTTATTTTTTATGCCATTATTGTTCTTGATTTAAATTCTAGAAAGGAAACCAATGTTTAAGTGAGTTTGATTTCAACTAAAATATGAATTTAAAAATATAATTGAATTTATATGTTGTTTATATAAGGAATAATATATATGAAATTTTCAAATAATAATGAATGGAAACCTGGTAGTAGATGTTATCAGTCTTTGTCTCTGTGCCAACAAAACTTGATGTCATATTTCTTATTATTTTTTCAAACTAAAGAAAAAAATTCATGTTATATTTCTTCCTATTTGTGTTATTTTTATATTATATTGTTATTTCATTAAATTTAGGTATTTTATGATCTTATATGGATGCTATTATCCCTAAAACTCAACTATCTCCATCTCTCTATATTGTTGATAGTTGCCATGATGGTTATTACTATCCCTAAAACCCAACTATCTATATCTAACTATATTATTGATAGGTTCATGGATGGATGTTTTTATACCTAAAAAATTACTATATTTATCTATAAATACTATTTATTGATCTAGGATGGTTTTAGGTAACCTTTAAACTTGACTATCTCTATCTATTTTTAGTATTGTTAGGCTCCCAAATGGATGTTGGTATCCCTAAAACCCAACTATATTTATCTAACTACAATGTCAATGTTATTATGCTCTCATTTATCTCACTTTATATTTTTCATATGGTTTCCTTACTTTCCCAAACACAAATTAGGGAAGGAAACCCGATTCATTCAATACTAAACTTTTTATAATGCATCTGACTATGAACAAATGCTTCCGAACATCTGAGCATGAAAATTTCAAAATTTGAAAAAATAATGGTACACTAATTGTCATCCCTATTTTAAAACATTAAAAATACCCCACCATAAAATTTTGAAATGTCTCAATTTGATAATTGTTAGTATATCTTGGATTTACAATCTATTTGTCAGTTTAGGAAGACTTGTGTATATGAAAAGATTTAACAATTATACTTATTTGAGACGTGATATAAATTAATTGAATATATTTTAAATGTCCAAAAATATATTTAGGAATGTATTTATTACTAATAAAACATGTATGACTATCAATAAAACTAATAATTTTTAGAAATTATTTTAGCACATACCTTTGATATATTAATTAAACAATTAAAAATAAATAATACTTTTGTTATTTAGGAATTTTATTATGATAAAAGTGCCACACTTATTAGTGTTAAAATTAAAATAGATATACAATTTTATGTGTATGATATTAATAGCATTAAAATAATTTTATGAACTTTTAGGAAAATAAGACAACATGATATATTATTAAGTAAAATTCAAATACAATATTTCATTGAGACATTAAGGAAATCATGCCTAAAATCCCATCTTGATTTGAAAGTTATAAAGAAAGTGAGCTTGATTTTCTTTGAATAATGTCATAACTTAATGGCAATGGTGATAACAAAGATCTTACTTTATCATCAATTATGGGAACATTTTGACATTTGACAAGCACTATTTTTATTTAGATTTTTTTTAATTATAAAAAATAATTATTATTATTTAATAAATGTAAGTTGTAAAACAAATTTGATCAATACATGTCGAATCATTTGAAGTCTAGATATTATTTTAAGTTATATTTTAAGTTACTTATGATTAATATAGGCATTTGAACATAATAATTAATCTAACATTCAAATAGGACCAAAATACATAATATTTTACCATTACATACACACAAAAAAATTTTGTGTTGTAATTAAGAAAGATTAAGATAAGAATATTCATCCTATCTTTTTAAAAAATGCTTAATAGGTGGCCCATTGCATAATAATATTATTAGAATATTGATTCTATATTTTGTGGAATGAGATTAATTGATTTTTTATAATGGACATAATTTATAATTTAGAGTGGTCATAATAATGGGAAGATTGTGCATTCTAACCAGATGATAATACAAGATTTTAAGAAGACTACAAATGGAAATTATCCATTCTATACTAGACATAAATATTGATCCTATCTTGTTTTACAGATTAATGACATCCAATTTCATTATAAATAACACACTATGGAAGAAATTATATTCTATATGTATATATCATGATCATTATTTTTTATTTTATTAGGGTAAATATTTTTGAAGCCAGATCTATGAACTAGAAAAGTGAGGGTTTGGATTATTGGTCACACAAACAAGAGAGGATTTTAAACAATAGACCCATAACCAAAAAGGTTTAAAGGATACCAAACCCATACTATATCACAATAATAGGGTTTAATAGGTCCCACAACCATACCAAATCATATAAATAAGGTTTGATGGCTCCCACAACCATACTAGATCACAACAACAAGAATGTTTGAAGGATCCTATAACTAAATTAATACCAAAAACAAGAGGTTTTGATGGATCCTATAAGTGCATCATGAATATGGTTTTAAGGATCACACAAAATTAGTAAATCAAGTATGGAAACTCCTCAATAATAAAAAAATATAGATAAAAGCCATCACACTTTGAAAGAGCTTCACCAAAACTTACATTATAGAACAAAACTTAACCAAGAAAATATAGTATTCTACTAATCTTATATCTCTTTGAGATATCAACATAGCCTCTTACTAATTGAATAAAAAAGTGGGATTTAAAACCCATTGATTTAATTAATAGCTAAATCACAACAAAGAAATATCAAAATCATCTTCAGTAATCTAGTAGCAACTTGATACAAGTTAGGAATATTCAACCCATCATAGATCACCTTTGCCTCTGTGTTAATGAATAAACATTTAAAAATATGTCTACCATAATTACTATTCATATTATGGTGATTAGGATAACCATTGAAAAATAGGACAACCATCTAGTAAGTAGTATCTTGATGTTTTGATATGTAACCCAAAAATTAGAAGAGACAAGGGTGAAATCCTCCAATAGTTACCCTTCTTAGAGAGACTACATAGTGGAAACATATAACATCAACTATAGGGATGAAGGGGTAAATTATTATATCATCCAGACAAACCCAAATCATATAATATAACTTCCTTCCTCAAAACCCTCAATGTTCTATCCTTGAGAAGACAAGGAAATTTGAAGAAGAGTCCTCTAACATCCACCTTCACCTAGAAAACCTTTGGTCTAATTCATGTGATTCACATTACATAAAAAGGTGATATAGTCCATTTGGATCTCAAATATATATAGTTGATCACTCAAAATACTATATTCATATTGGTATATAGTAGAAAATAGATGAAAATAAATAATACAACCAAGCTTCCTCCCTTTACCAATAAGAGGGAAATAATTGGACATACATCAAACTATATGAAATGAGATATTATAGGATTATATATATATATATATATATATATATATATATATAATAAATAAGAATAAAGATAATAAATGGAATATAATAATACCTAACCTTCTAATTTTTTGAAATTTCTCTTCACGGTGAAATATGTACACAAAATTATACTAGTCCATACTCAACACAATTTAGGCCATATAGATCTATAGATAGGAAGCAACAACACTTATGCACTAATTATTATTACTAGAACCCACCCAGAACCTATGGAATAAAAACAAATTTCTATCAGAGTTTATACTAATTTTCTATGAGAAACATAGTCTTAAACCTATGGATTTATCACTTAGCATCAACAAGTCTTCAACTCTAATTTTTTTTCCAAAATATTTAGTTTTAGTATTTGTAGTATACTATATTTCTACTGTGACTCTCTTCCACTCAATGGGCCATCCAAACTTCTAGGGAATGGTTATAAAGATGTGGGAAAACCCCCATCCTATGAGATCTATATAATATTTATCTCTTAGTTACTCCTTTTGTCCTTCTCTCCCACACCCTATTTGAAAATTCCTCCACCTGATCCTCTTTCCCATTACTTCATTTTGAATGTCATGAATATTTTTATGTATAAATTGACTATTTCATGACATTTTATATGGATAAAAATATAAGTCTATTACATAAGTCTATTTAATTTTATTAAAACTAAATATAGTAATAAAAATTTAATATCAACTAACACATCTTGTCCTTTGTGTAAATATTTTTGGTCTAATTCTTTATGAGATCCTATTAATCATAGAATAATGATGCATAGTTCAATTCACATTAATACACCATTGAATTAATTTAATTTGATATGTATATATCATGTTTAATTTGATAAATTGGTTTTATATCCATTATTATAATTCATTGATAAGACCAAATAAGATATAAATTTAATATCAACATACACATGCCATCCTTGTGCATATACATTTTAGGTCTATTTATCTATGGGATTATATTAGGTATAATTAATTATTTAGTGAAAATCATATTTAGCTATCTACTGTCATAATACCATTTTAAGGTTTCACAATATACTTTTATATCCAGTACTACACCTAATAATCCCCCTACACTCATGTTATAAAATATTGGCTATAAAGTGTATTTTCATATTATTCTTATATTTTTTCTAATGGGAATGTGCCCATTATACACCAGATTGGAATACTATAAACTTTCAACATTATTTATCTTATATAGAATGGGATCAATTGATAAAATTCTTATTAATGTCTTGTGTAAAAGTAGGCACAAGCCCATTCTAAACAAGATATAAAAAATCATATCCATTTAATTACAATTCATTATTTATACCAAATACAGTAATATAAATTTAATATCAAATAGACACATCTCTTCCTCATGAATATACATTTTAGGTTTAATTCTCCATGAGATATTGGGAGGTATAATCAATTATACCATGAATGACATATGTAGTTATCTGATGCTACATTATGATCAAAAGGTTATACGATATACTATTATGTCTAGTACTCCACTAAAAAATCCACACAATCTTGTGTTAAAAAATATTTTTTATTTGATGAGGTAAACACTTTTGAAGCTAGATCTATGAACCAAAAAAGTGAGGGTTTTGATTACTAGGCCCACAACCAAAGGAAGGGTTTTTAATAATGGTCCCATAAAAAGCAGGGTTTGAAGGATCCCATAGCCTTGATAGATTAAACAACAAGAGGATTTTAAGGATCCCAATACCATAAAATTGAGATGGTTTAAAGGTTCCCATAAAATTTGTACAAATAATGATTTTATTTATTAATGAATCTCAAATAATATATTCACTTTAGTATAACTTCCTTAGAACTTATGTTATAGAACAAAAGCCTACCAAGATCAAAAGGTCTTCTACTAGTCTTCTGCCTACTAAAACATTCACACATTTTATACATAAATGAAAAACATAAAGTGGGATTATCCTCCCACTAATCCCAATAATACCTAAATCATATCAAGGAATTATCCCACTCATGTTTAGCAGTCTGGCTACAGCTTGAAACAAAACATGGATTTTTAGCCAAACCTAAATAATACATAGATTATAGGGTAAATCCATAAATCCAAGATATATAAGGGTGGAATCCTCTATCATAAAATCTAATAATACAAGTTTTAGCTTCATTTCCTCTATCCACCATAATCAAAACTAACTAAAATTGAATATAGTCCTTTATTGACCTGGTCTTTAGTAAAGTTTTTGCACATCCTTTATAGATACTACATGTAATAAGTGAGCCTACACATGTACTCAACAAAACTATATCCCATAATGAGGGATCAAAAATATTAGATCAGACTCCATGTAACCTTTATAAGAACCCTATACCATCTCTAATAACTTTGAATCTTGACACTGGTTGGACATAGGTTTCAACAAGGTTTCTTCTAGAACCCAAATATAGAATCCACTCCAAAATTGTGCATGAGTCCACATAAAAAGATAAAACATGTAAAATACCTTTATTATCCTCACCCATTTGGGTGACAAAAATGTGTATTGTTCTGATAGAAATGAGAGCCATTCCTTCCATATCTATAATAGCATCAACCTCAACAACGTTCAATTCATTACTTAAATAACTAAAAATAGGGGAAAACTCAAACAACCACCAAGGAAAATCCATCCAATTATAATACCCAAAACAAGTTATATCCTTAGAATATTTATAATTTTTCCAAATCCAAATAAAAAACATTCAAATTATCCTAATTAGGGTCATTTGGACAAGAGAGTGTATGTCCAAAACATAGGGTAAAACCCAACAAGAATATTTTAAAGACAATAATATTGCAATGAATCTCTATACAAATTTTCTTAGTTTTCATGATCAAGGTCTCAGATATAAAAATTCTAAGAGAGTCAAATATGTAACAATCCATAAGGATAAGATATATTTTGGCTTCCTAAGAAAGAAACACCTCCTGTCATAAGAGGAAAGACAGAGTATTAACTAATGGCATGTCACCATAGCTCTGAGCCTACCAATAGATAGCATGGTAAAACCAATCCCCATAATTATAAATTTTAATCCTAATGTCTCTCTCAACCTCTTTTTCATTATCCTCATCCTCTTCTTCCTCTTCCCTTGCATCATAAATCAAACTTTGTCATTAGCTCCCTTTCTTGCTCTTCACCCCAAGATTTGAGTATTGTGTTATAGAATATTAAATAGATTGTGGTTGTCCATATTATTTGTATCTTGTTTAGAATTGACATATTCCCATTCTATGCAAGATTGGAATACTTTAAACTAACAAGAATATTTATATTATGTATAATGAGATTAATTAATAAATTTATTAATGTCTTGTGTAAAATAAATCACAAGACAATTTTGATCAAGATATAAAATATCATATCCATTTTATTACAATGCAATTTTAAGACCAAAAATAATAACACAAATTTAATATCAAACATACACATCTCATCCTTGTACATATACAATAATGCATACTATAAAATTGTCTTCTCCATCCCTTCCACCTTGTTAGAATGTGGATGTTCATATTATTCTTATCTTGTTCATAATAGGCATGTGTCATTCTACATAATTATAATACTATAAACTGTCAACATTTTTTTATCTTGTTTACAAAGGGATCAATAGATAAAATTATTATTACTATCTTATGTAAAATCAGGCACAATCCCATTTTAAATAATATATTAAATATCATCTTTATTTAGTTACAATTCATTATTAATACCAAATACAATAACAAAAATTTAATAACAATAGACATATGTCATCCTCATGCATATACATTTTAGGTCTAATTCAATGTGGGATGTTGTTAGGCATAATTGGTTATATGATGAATGACATATGTAGATATATAATGATGTAGTACTATTTCAAAGTTTTTCATTGTACTATTATTTCTAATACTACATTGAATAATCCCCCCAAGCTTGTGTTATTTAATATTGTTTAGAATTTTTATGTTCATATTATTCTTATCTTGATTAGAATGGGAACTTTCCCATTCTACACAAGATTGGAATAATATCAACTAAAATAAAATATTTATCTTGTGTATAATGGGATTAATTGATAAAATTATTTATGTCTTGCATAATAGCAGACATAATCCCATTATTATCAATATATAAAATATCATCTTCATTTTATTAAAATGTTTTTTTAATAATAAATACAATAACTCAAATTTAATATCAAAGAGACACATCTCATCCTCATACATATACATTTCAAGTCTAATTCTCCATGGGATGCCACTACGTATAGTCAATTATATTGTGCATGACATATGTTGTTGTTTGATGTCTTATATCATCATAAAGTTCCATAGTATACTATTATGTCTTGTATTCCAATAAAGAATCACCACAAGATTGTGTTATATAATATTGGTTAGTGTTGATGTGGGTTTTATTCATAGAAAATAGCATTATGAAGTAGCCTCTAATGTTTTAGGATTATTTAAAAAGTATTCACTTCAAGGAATGAGTTGTAGGGTATTGAAATTTTTAAACAACTTATTGATGGAATTAGTGTGAGTGAATTAATTTGTTTACCATGTATGGGTTGGATATGAATGACTATAAATATAAATTAGATGGGTTGATAGATGATGTATATAACCTAATATTATTAGGATTCTAATAAAATTTCAAAAAAAGAAGGAAAGGTAAGGCAAAAAATAAGGCCAGAGGACCAAACAAGATGAAACAGTTCTATGTTGGATCTGAAACTAAGGGTTGGAAAAGCAATCAAGAACCAATGTTTGTTTTAAGATGATAAAATCAAACCAATAATAAGACATAATTAAGTGTCCAAGGAAATAATAAATTCATTAAATTTAAGCATACATAATCATTGTTTGTCACATTTTTAAGATTGATTTTACACATCTAAAAAGGGAGATTATGATTAATACACAAAAACATTCAAATTAACAATAAAATGATATCAATAACTATATTGAAAATATAAATCATGCACAACTAGAAGACTAAGATATGAAAATGACATAACATCTTAAAAAATCCATAGGTTTGGATAATAATCTTATTTAAAAATCAAGAATGATTGTAGAATAATCTATATAATTTCCTATTAAACTCACTATCCAAAATTCTCTTCCCTTTGGGATAGTGAGGATACAAATATATATACACTTGGATAAGGGGAAGGACCCATACTCCAATCGAATTCTAAATTTACATCTCTAAAAATAGGATTGTGCATCTAAACCATGTAAAGCATGCATGTACAAAATAATTATCCTACAATGGAATTCTTTGACTAAAATATTATATATATATATATATATATATATATATATTCATAATAAATCATAATCCAATGTTAAAAACTATCCTAAACATGACAATACATATTTATATTTATAGTGGTGCTTATGTGTCACAACTATTAAAAGGAAAAATGGAGTGACAACTACAGAAACTGAAGTGGCCACTATAATTCCTTGAAAACCAAAATGGGCCCACCTGGTATATGTATTGTGACATATCAAAAAAATTGGTAAGCTTGTGGTGACATGAAAACACTTACATTTGAGTATGTTTTTGTTGGTAACTATAAATCTCTTTATGTAGCCTTGATTTTTCCAAAAACGCATGGGTTACTTCAAAAATTTTGTTAGTAATGTAAAAAATAAATAAGGAAGGTTTGAATATTTGATGGCTTAATCCATCATACTAGTGTATTTTACATCTGAGATCTTGAATTCTACTCCTAGGGCCTCAAATTTTGTCACTTTATCTTTGGAAATAAATTATCAAGTGTAAGATCTCATCATTATTTTTATATATTGTTTCCAAAACTTCCTCCTTAAAGCTATTTGTAACTACCTTAAAGAGTGTCTCAAAATTAGGCATGTTGACTAATTCTCTATTAGCGGTAATAAAATTAATGAATCTTATGTCTATTAGAATATACAAAACCTTAGTCTCATAGTTAAAAAAATAATGCTAACAAATCCTTCATCTAAGTATGCCAAGTAAGAGAAACATCCCTTTTTGTAATTACATAACTTAAGGTTTAGGTGACTAAATTCACTTATTCTTGAGAAATAAACCAAAAATGTGGGTATTTTATCAAAAAAATGAATTGGTTCCATATCTTAAGCACATTATTTCTATCATACTGACTTTATCCTCTAGAAACCCAAATGTTATTCAAAATTTTGTACAACTTGGTGGCTAAACTTTGTAAACTATCGACAAATTTTAGGCATGAATTATTTGTCTCTATATTAATCTCTACTATTCCTCCATTTTACTCTTGTACATATCATTCATTTCTTATATTAAATCCAAAACAGAAAAAAAAATTGTTTTATATACTCTATTGGATCATTAGGATTCTTTTTAGATTTTTTACCTAAGGGAAACATATTTTCCCATTGTTCAAACTTCATTTATTCTCATGTATCTATATTCACCACCTTACTCTTTACTACCCTCTAAATGGTGACGCTCTACTTGACAAACTAGGTGGAGACTATAGGTAATTTTATGACAACCAAATTCTATCTCTCATCTCTTTTGCCTTCCATCTCTCTAACCCGTTGGGAACAATAAGTTCCCCTTCTTGTAATTAAATTCATTATTTATAGGTATAAGGGGGTGGAGTCATTATAAGAGCTTTTATTACTAAAAGTTTTAATGAATCACTTATTTGAATTTTAAATTATAAAGGATTATTAAAAATTATTTGCTAGGGTGAGGGTTCACTCTGTGGGGTGATTTAATCACATACTTAGTCAAGCCTAGGTTTTTTTCAACTATCATACTGGATGACTATACATATGTGGATTGAGGAATGGATAAGTCAAATTGAACTAAAGGTTTCTTGGGAACTAATGGCTTTCTTGGATTCAAAATGGATAGTGAAACTAAATTCTCAAAATTAACTCCTTTATTTGGAATATTTTTTTTTAAAGTTGAAAGAATAGAAGAATCAACTAAAATATATAATGGAGTGCTCATAATAGCTATAGTCAAATCAATAGATTAATTTTATAAAATTGTGATGGAGTAGATAAGAGACTAAACTACCCAATTTATATTTTTCCTTTTTTATTAGTAAGGACTTGTTGGTCTAGGGATCTAGTTGGAGTTTCTCCCTCTTGTAGGTTTCCTAGGCTCATTGATTTAGCCTTTTATAATACATCCTATTCATCTTCTTCATGTTGAGATTCATACTCACTTATATTTTTTTCTTTTGTCATCATCATTTCTATATTTCCTTCATCTTTTTTAGTGTTATATTATACTAAGGATATTACATTTCCATTCACTTTTCCCTCTGTTACTTCCTCATCAATGGCATTTTCTACAGTAACAAGGCTTAATGATGGTCTTTAATCTAGTTTTCGATATTTAGAGGAGACTAGAAGGAATTTATATATACTTTTTTAAGTGGATATGGGGAATCATAAGGTTAATGGGATGATGAAAAAATGAAAGGAGATACATTATAAGTAAATAATACTATAGGTGGTGATGAAAGAATGGAAATTGGAAAAATAATAGTGGAGGGAAGTGTAGATGGGGAGGAGATTGGTATGGTAGGGAGTGTTTGAGTTCTTCCATAAATAGTGGTAATGGATGGAGATGGACTTACCTAATATTCCTAAGGATAAATAGGATAAGATGGAATTTAAGAGAATAAATACTATAAAAGCGTTGGGAGGTTCATTTGTGTGACTATTGTGAGTGGAGGAAGAGGTACAATAGAGAATGTGTTATTTCATTTGTCCTGAGGAGATGTAAGACTCTCCACTATATTGGTTGTGAAAAAAATGAGGTAGTAGCTACTACATGTGTATAAGTCATATGGGGACTAGGGAGACCTATAAGAATTTATTATTCTTATTTTGAGGTTTTCATCTTTTTAATTGCTAAATTATCCCTCTTATAATTTATCTCTTCTATTGTAGGAGGTTGACCTTGTCCTATTGAGTCCTAAGGTTGAATTGGAGGAAAATGATGAATCCATTCTCTCTGGGCCTACTCTAACTTATTTTTCAATTGCTCCTTTCTAATCTCAAGTTTATACTAGATGGCTTGGGTGACCATCATGGACATTTATTTTTTCTTTATACATGTCCATACTTTTGAATCATATGATGCATTAAGAAATAAAGAATCATGTTCATATTCCTAGTGACCATATGAAATTTTCATCTTGTTCTTATCCTTGAGGATTTAATGCTAATTTTTGGTTCTTTTTCTGGGGTCCCATCCTTTGAATTGGGCCTAATATAAACTATAATGGGATCTTACCTTCCCAACCTAGTTGAAATGGGCCCTTACCACAAATTGAAGATGCCCAATACATAGTGGAGTCCTTAAGTAACATGACTAATATTTTTGACCTAACTCCTCATCTATGATGTTATATGATTAATGGTCCACCTCCTATTATATAATTTTGTTAGGGACATCATGTGGTAAGAAAAAAGTAGGTTCCTTTATTCCTTCAACCCTAATATTATGCAATTAGGGTAATAATAATAATCCCCCCATTTGCATATGTTTTTTTTTAGATTATTAGATAATCGAGGCATATGAGTGCCATGAATTTCATGGTATACTTGAAGTTTTATTTCATCACAAATATTTTTAATTTCATTTTTGAATATGTAGACAAATAGGAAGGAATAATATTCACATATTTTTTTTATCAACATGCTCTATCGATGGCTGCCACAATTATCCATTTGTCCTATGAATTATGCCAAGGAATACATATAATATTTATGAAACCATATAAAAGCTTACATCTATAATATTTTATTTAGATTTATATATCTGTGCCTTGACTTTGACACTTGTAATTTATCCTAAGGAAATAATCTTGTCTTAAGTCAATATAATGTCTAGTAAAGGGACCCATTTCAATTGTATATAAGTAATGCTAGGAAAACCATATAGCCTATTTAAAAGGGAAATAGATATCATAATTTCATGCCTAAAATTGATGATTTAATAGGAATATATGGTCCCCCTAGGATTCAATCCCTAGAATTTCATTGGCCATCACTTCATTTTTCCTTCTAAAGTGTTGTACTCAAGCCATATGTTGGTTAAGAATTGATTATAAGAAACCTTAGGCCCATGAAGACTAAGTTATCTTTTGAATTCCCTAGCATAATTATATGTAACTACATTTTTTATTTATCTAAGGAGTATGAAATATCCATAAAATGTACCATTAAAAAATAAATCTCTGAGTAGGTTAATAAAAGGCATTACCTCTAGTTTTACCATTAATTAATGAAGTCTCATTATTTTCATGATCATTAGGGCATCAATGTATCATTTCTCATCTAGGGAAAATTGGTCTTATTCAGACTATGGGGCCATTGAGTCCATTCCATTCTAGGGTGTCGAGTAATATGGAAACATAAACTCATGGGCACTTTTTTCAAACACTATATCCATGTATTCAATATTTATATCACAAGAATATAAATAAGGGGATTGAACACGTGATAGGTTTGATTAATAAATAATTTTAGTACTATAAAAACGTATCATTATTTTGTTAACTATTTTAATTCTATTTACAGGTTTGCTATAAAAATAGATATTTTGGTTGCAAGAGAGATTAAAAATTGAAATGTTCACTCATAGAATAATTTTGAAGCGATTTGATTTTTTCTTGGATTTTTCATATATTACCAAAATTCTATTCCTTAAATTCATTCAAGTGACATTAATGTGAATATAAACTTTTAATTTTATTCCTATTTGGATTTAAATTTGTGATTCAGTTTTAGTGGGTTATTTTGTTTTCCATATGGTAAATCTCATTTTCTTTATATGTATAATCACTTTATTTTTGGTAGGTTTCAATTTTTTCTTTATGGATCTTTGATTTTTTGTTTGAATTATTTTATTCTCACTTTGGCCATGTATTCCATGTATCATGACACTTTTCAAAAATTTTATTACTCATGTCTTCAATTTATAATTTTGATCTATATGTTTTGAGGCTATGAGTTAACGTGATTGTGCCATGTGCAAGAATATCAAGACCATAGGAGATATGAGACTCAGTTTTTTATAATTTTGAACTATTTATGTTCCTTTAAATTATATAGGTTAATGGTATGTTGAAACATGGTGTGTTCTTAGATATTTAGAGACTTAGAGACTCATAGGCACAAGACCATTAAGCCATTGACATGGTATTTATTGTTTAAATATCCAAGCCAATCAAAATGTGATAACTATCAACCTCTCAAATCTCAAAATCTCAAAATGATTGGACTATGCACCTCAAGGCCATTATAATATGTTTAATCCTTATGTGGTTATGGGTTAGTTAAATTCTATCACATATCAAGCAATAAAAATTGTGAAACATTAGGACCATTAGATGATTAAATTATTTTTAAAGATTCCATGGTTTTGTGTTCTTGTAATTACATAGTGTGACATGTTCTTAGAGCTTAAATACTTTGAACATAAGGGATATGCATGATGTAAGAATGCCTCCACTAGGAATAAATCCATAACTATGGCCATTCTATCAAAAGGAGTGATTAGTCCTAGGAATAGGGATCTTAGTAGATTGGTAGATAACAACATTGATTAGAGTGGGAACTATATATTTTCTTGGAGAAATTGAAAGGCATTGAGATGGATATGTTTATCCTCATAAAATATCAGAATGAACTAAAGGCATAAATAGTCAGTTCAAACATGAGTTAGATAGGAAAAAATATAAGAAACTACTCTCGTAACAAAATATTTTCATTTTGTCTTTCTTAATCATTTTAGGCAAAAAGTTAGAACTTCCTTCCCTTTCTATTTATGTTTCTCACTACTTCAAAGTTTGTTCACTCATAGAAAAAAGGAGAGTCACCCTATATTGCATGAAGGATTGATTCTAATTATAGAGGGTTTCTGCAAAAACAATGCCATTGTCTTGAATCCTTATTCAAAAAAAAATAAGGATTCACAGAGTAAGAAGAATGAAAATGCAAAGGGGAAGGAAAAAGTTAAACCTAAATCCTCCAGTTTTAAAAAACAAATTGTTGATGAGGAAACTGAGTGGGAAAGTACAGAAAGTTCTGAGGAGAGTATGGAGGAAGAGGAAGGGATGGACAGTGGGGATTCCAGCTCTGACCTAGAAGGTAAAGATAAAAGTGAGAATGAAAAAGAAGGGGATACAACAGAGGAAAAAATAAAATAGAAAAACTCTGATCATGAGGATAATCAGCAAGTGTTGGGGGGAGTGAAAAAGAAAAGGATATTTTATTTGAGGATCCAAACTCAAAAATAGATAAGGAATACATGGTTCAGGATGACAATCATGTAATGGAAACTAGAGAACAAGAAAAGGATGATCTTGTCCACAATGAAAACCCTATTGATATTAAAGAATAGAAAAAATGTAAAGGGAGGATAAAACTAAAAAGGATGAATTCAATCCAAAAGAGAACACCAAATATTTTAGTGACATTTGGCAGAGTGACAGTAGGCTTCCCTTCATGAATTCAGACAAATGCAAAGTAGATGCTATTATTCAAGTCAATTCATGGATGTATAAGGAAATAATGGGCCTCAAGAAGAGAATGGAAATAATGGAACATAATCAGGAAGATGATCGAAAGAAAATCAATAATTTGGAAATGCAGATAAGAGATATTCCTATCAAACTTAAAGATTATGAGAATAATCTCAGAAGGCTCATTAAGGAAAGCAAAATGAAGATGAAGGAGGTTACTTCTAGCATATGTGCTGCTACTGAAAACCTTGGAAAATGAGCTAATGAGGAAATAAAATCCTTGGAGGGGCCTAGTAAGATGACCAGACAGAGCTTGAGGAAGAAAGCAATGCAAGAGGCTACAATGTTGGCTGTAATATCCATACAAGACACTGTTGTGACTGGAAAGGAGGTGGTGAAGATGATTCTAGAATTAAAAGAATAGGGTCTTTTTTTTCTTATTGTTCTAGTCCTTTTTGTTAGATGTTTTAACTAGTTCCAATATCTGGTCCTTTGATTTCTAAACGTATTTGAGTTTTCAGGTCTCTGTAAAACCTGGGGTCTTTCTCTTTATAATCTTGTTTTGTGGTTTTAGGTCCCTGTAAAACCTATTTTTGATGCTACTCTGTAGTAGGCATTAGGTTTGTTTTTCTTGTGGAACGTTATTTTTATATCCTTCTTCCTTTGTTTCAGGGTTTCGGGGTCCCTTCAAAACCTATTTTTACCTTAATCTAAAACAAAATGAAGGGAATAGTGGAGTGGGGTAGAAACTCATAGAAGACACCTAACCTTCCCCAAAGGCAAAAATATTAATCATAATCCCCTAGCTAAAGGAAAAATAGTCCCTTTTAGAAGGCCCTTCCAAATGTACTTGGTGAAGAACCAACTAGGATCTACTACTAGATAAGAATAAGGATACCAAAGAAGCCACATCAAAGGAGAGATCCATCTTAGAGGTGGTATAAATTAATTTCTTGGGTACTTCATGTTTATTTTTTTATCTTGTGTACTTTTCCTGATGGTTGTTTTATTTTTTTGTTAGTTGTATTTTATTTGGTAGTGTGTGGGGATTTGTCTTTAGACTTTATGTCTTATTTTGTATAGACTTATGGTTCTTGGATCCTTGTAAAACCAACTCTATTTTACCTATAAAATTAAAAAAATGAAATAATTCCATATGTAAATGTCTTGGAGATTAATAATTTAATTATAATTCATTGTTAAAATGTGATGTCCCTTACTTAGGGGCTCTTTTATCTGCACAAAAGCTCTGATACCACTGTGATGTCCCTTACTTAGGGGCTCCTTTTTCTACAATAAAAGCTCTGATCTGGATACAAACTTGTAGAATATCAATTCAAATAAATAGATTACCACAATACAATTTCTTATTTATTTGCTTAGACTATTACAATAGATCTCTGTCATGCACCTCAAAGAATATTATAATACTATTTTACAACCCTGGTCTTGTGCAAATCTGGAAACAAATATGAATCTAGAAGTCTTGGCCTGTTGTGTCGAACACACAGTCACCGGCGTCAGTCGATATACTACCGATGTCGGTCTCTGTAGGTCCTTATCTGATGATTTCAGTCCTCAGACGGCCGATGTCGGTCACTAGGGATCTCTGTCTGCCAAAGTCGGTATCTGCGTGGATCTATATGGACCTGTACGGACTTCATATGGCTGCCAATTTAGCACAACCTATTTGTTTGATCCCTGATCTGGAAATCTATGGTATCTAATACAGTAGATCTCTCTCTGTATGATTTATTGAAACAAAACACAAACTAAATCAAGAAATACCTAAAATACTATGATAACTTTTGTGTGAAGCTATCTCTCAAATCTGTATACCTCTGTGATAACTTTTGTATGAAGCTATCTCTCAATTTGGTAATAAATTAGCTGATATCTCAGAGCCTCTAAATCGCACACAATGAAGAGTTGACGTTCTCCACTGCAATGGAATCCTGGAACCCTTGGCTCAGTCTTCATAGAAGAAATTCTTCAAAATCAATAATCAATGGCTTATTCTCCACTTTCTCCCATGAGAAACCCTTATACCCTCCAAAGGTGTGCTTGCTAAAATTAGATTTCCTCAAATTAGAACTTGGGTTTCTTAAATTAGAATTCCTCAAATTAGAACTTGGGTCTTAAAATTAGACCAATTCTTAAATTAGAATTAGGGTCTTAAAATTAGACCAACTAATTAATAATTAATAATTAATTATTAATTAGACCAAATAATTAATATTTGATTAAATCAATCAAATATTAATATCTCCCTTAATTCATATCCAAAAAACCTGAACAAAAAGCAAGCCCAGCTCCATCAAGACCCTCTATCCATCCCATCAGCCTACGAAGGTCGCATAATAGGCTAATCCTCAACTCTAAACATGTCAACTCAAAAGGGGACATGACAATCTGCCCCTCCTGAAATTGCTTGCCCTCATGCAATCGCTGAATGATACACCCATCAATCCACCTAGATCCCAAATGTAGTCATGATTTACCCTGTTGTCAATCAATGCAAACTCCATGCCAAGTCCATCCCAACTCTCATCTAATGGTGTCACATCATCCTTAGTGCTAAGATAAGCACCCCAACATCCAATCCATAAATGACAATCAGCAAGCAACTTAAGTAAACCTCTTACCTGAATAATATCTAAATCTGGATTGTGAAGGCTAGGAATAGTCATATCATCATTAACCTGTGACCTAATTGTATCAAAAAGCTAAGTCCCTACCACATGTGATAACTCCTGAATGGCACTCACTTTAAGATCAAGCTTATCCTCATATCTCTCCTATGTTGGTGCCAATGTGCACTCGTCATCGCACTCTATCATGTCATGTCGTCTGAGCATCTCCATGCGATGAAAAAACATATATCTAAAGCTACTGCCCCGTATTGCCTTAAGAATATGTGTCTTCCCATCAACATCAAAGTGAACCTCCATGTCCTTGAGACGAAGAGTAACTTCCTCAAATGAATGAAGCCACTTCATACCCAAGACTAAGTCTATATCCCCCATGTTCACCACATAATAATCAGCCTTGAACTCATAGTTGTTCAAGCGCAATGGGAGGTCTCTAATCATATGCTCACACCTAAGAGTGTGACCATCAGCTACTTTAACTCTAATGCCCTCAAAATCTTCAGTAGTGAGTCCACATTTCTCCACAAATCTAGCATCTATGAAATTATGTGTGGCTCTTGTATCAAGAAGGGTGATGACCTTCTGCCCTGCTAAGACTCCACAAAGACTGAATGACTCATCTGACTGAATGTTGGATAGGCGTGCCTCCTGTATATGAAGTTCTTACTCTACCACTGCCTCTTCAGAACTACTCTACTATTTAGAATCCTTTGAATCTGAATCCTCATAATATCCCCACATCGCATGATTTGCTTTGCCCTTAGGCTTCAAAGGGCAATCGTGATGGATATCATATGGACCTTTATAGTAGAAGCAAAGCTTCTTCCTGCGTAAATCATTAAGCACCTCACGATCCAAAAGTGGTGCTGCTAGATTGGCCTTTGAATCATTCTTTACACCTAATTTATCTATGCTGAAATCCGGTCTCTCTGTATCTCCGTTGGAGCACTTATGGTCTCTAAATGAAGAAGTACCTCTGGAGTTAGATTTATTGGATGGGGCTGCCAGCTCCATACTACGTGCCTTCTTCATAGCTACCTATAATGAAGGTGGATCAAAGCCTTTGGTCCAACCTCTCAACGGTTCTGTCAATCCTTCCATGAAGAGTACTACAAGTCACCTCTCTGAAATGTCAGGAACCATAACTGATAACTTTTGGAAGTCACCAATATAAGACTCTAGACTGCCACTTTGGTGCAACTGTGCCAACTCTCAGAAACAGGACTCTGGATCCCTCCTGTCAAATTGCTCTACCAGCCTATCCACAAACTCCTGATAAGATGTGATCCGATCATGATGGAGCATCACCATCCCATGGTGCCACCAATCGTGAGCTAATCCCTCAAGATGTAGTGTCGCATATCTGATAGCATCTTCCTCACCCATTGGTCGTAATGTGAGAAATGTATCCAGCTTACTAACCCAGGCCTGTGCTGTCACCTTACCACTACCGTCAAATGTCACTAGTGTGAGCCTGCTCGTAGCATGCTTCAAATCATTGTTCTGGGGCCTTGGTCTCCCATTCTATCAACCTCGGTAATGTTCTTTCCTTTGTGTGAGGAATCGATCGAAAGTAATCATCTCCCTGACCACAGGTGGTAATGACTCCCACTCATCAGTCGCTACCCTAAGTGTGTCTGTAAATGCCTCCTCATGCTCCTCACCTGCTATCACCTCCTCTACCTCTTATCTCACAAAGATAGGCCTAGTAGGCCTATTCGTTGTACGAGAAATAGTCCCATGGCCTCTCTGTGATCCTGCATCACTCCTGACATCTTCATGATGTGGGGAATGTCTCCTTGGAGTACCCAATCTCGGTAGTGCTGCTGCTAACTACTGTAATACCTGGTTATTCTGCCTTTGCCCTTCTCATAGTTCTCTAAGAGTAAGTAAAACCTCTGCATCATCTTGATCTCTAGGATGGTGAGGAATACGGGCCCTACCAATATCATCACCCATGTCTTTTGGTGGTTGTTCTAAAACTTGAGTGCCTTCAAGCAAAGCTCTACTGCATGTGAAATACCCGTGTGGTCCCAACCCTTGTGGCTGCATAAGATTGTCAACCTCTCAGGATGGCAGGATTTAGCTCAGATACCACTATGATGTCCCTTACTTAGGGGCTCTTTTATCTGCACAAAAGCTCTGATACCACTGTGATGTCCCTTACTTAGGGGCTCCTTTTTCTACAATAAAAGCTCTGATCTAGATACAAACTTGTAGAATATCAATTCAAATAAACAGATTACCACAATACAATTTCTTATTTATTTGCTCAAACTATTACAATAGATCTTTGTCATGCACCTAAAATAATATTACGATACTATTTTACAACCCTGATCTTACGCAAATCTGGAAACAAATATGAATCTGGAAGTCTCGGCCTGCTATGTCGAACACACAATCATCGGCGTCGGTCGATATACTGCCAATGTCGGTCTCTGTAGGTCCTTATCTACCGACGTCGGTCCTCAGATGGCCGATGTCGGTCACTGGGGATCTCTGTCTTCCGAAGTCGGTATCTGCGTGGATCTGTACGGACCTGTACGAACTTTGTACGGCTGCCAATTTAGCACAACCTATCTGTTTGATCCCTGATCTAGAAATCTATGGTATGTAATACATCAGATCTCTCTCTGTATGATTTATTGAAACAAAACACAAACTAAATCAAGAAATACCTAAAATACTATGATAACTTTTGTGTGAAGCTATCTCTCAAATCTATATACCTCTGTGATAACTTTTGTATGAAGCTATCTCTCAATTTGGCAATAAATCAGTTGATATCTCACAGCCTCTAAATCGCACACAATGAAGAGTTGACATTCTCCACTGCAATGGAATCCTGGAACCCTTGGCTCAGTCTTCACAGAAGAAATTCTTCAAAATCAATAATCAATAATCAATGGCTTATTCTCCACTTTCTCCCATGAGAAACCCTTATACCCTCCAAAGGTGTGCTTGCTAAAATTAGATTTCCTCAAATTAGAACTTGGGTTTCTTAAATTAGAATTCCTCAAATTAGAACTTGGGTCTTAAAATTAGACCAATTCTTAAATTAGAATTAGGGTCTTAAAATTAGACCAACTAATTAATAATTAATAATTAATTATTAATTAGACCAAATAATTAATATTTGATTAAATCAATCAAATATTAATATCTCCCTTAATTCATATCCAAAAAACCTGAACAAAAAGCAAGCCCAGCTCCATCAAGACCCTCTATCGATCCCATTAGCCTATGAAGGTCGCATAATAGGCTAATCCTCAACTCTGAACATGTCAACTCAAAAGGGGACATGACATAAAATTATTACTGTATTATGTAAAAGTAGTTACAATCCTATTCTAAATAAGATATAAAATATCATCACCATTTAATTACAATTCATTGTAATGACCAAATATAATAATATAAATTTAATATCAAAAGACACATGTCATCCTTGTGCATATACTTTTTATGTACAATTATCTATGGGATTACACTATGTATAATAAATTATACTATGAATGGTATATGTAGTTGGCTAATGTCGTAGTATTGTCACAAGGTTTCAAAATATATTATTATGTCTAGTACTACACTAAAGAATCCCCCTAAGCTTATTTTAGAAAATATTTGTTAAAATATGGATTTTAATATTATTCTTATATTGTTCAAAATGGACATGTGAACATTCTACACAAGACTAGAATACTATGAACTACCAGAAACATTTATCTTATATAGAATGAGACTTAATTAATAAAATTATTAATGTCTTGTGTAAAATTAGGCACAAGCCAATTTTGATGAAGATATGAAATATCATCTCCATTTTATTACAATGCATTGTTAAAACCAAATACAATAATAAAAATTTAATATCAAATAGACACATCTCGTACTCATGAAAATACATTTAAGGTATAATTGTTTGTGGCATGCCACTAGATACAATCAATTATAATCTGAATGACATATGTAGATATCTAATGTTTTAATATGATCATGAGGTTCCATAGTATAATTTTATGTCCAATAATCCACTAAAGAATCCCCCCAAACTTATATTACCCAATATTGGTTAGAATGTGGATGTTTATATTATTTTTATCTTGTTTAGAATGTGCATGTGCCCATTATAGATAAGATTTTCATATTATCAACTGTCAACATTTTTTATCATATATAATTGGATCAATTTATAAAATTATTAATTTTTTTATGTAAAATTAGGCACAAGGCCAATCTGATCAAGATATAAACTATCATCTTTGTTTAATTATAATTTGTTTTTAAGAACAAATACAATAATAAAAATTTAATATAAAACAAACACATCTCATCCTCATACATATACATTTTAGGTCTAATTATTTGTGGGATGACACTAGGTACAATAAATTATACTATGAACAACATGTGTAGTTGTATGAGGTTGCGATACCATCAGAACGTTATGTGGTATACTATTATGTCTAGTGTTCCACTAAAAACTCCACTTAAGCTTGAGATACAAAATATTGGTTAGAATGTGGATGTTCATATTATTATTATCTTGTTTATAATGGACATGTGCCCATATACATAAGGTTGGAATACTATCAACTACTAAAATTCTTTTTCTTATGTAGAATGGGATTAATTAATAAGATTCTTAATGTCTTGTGTAAAAGTAGGCACAAACCCATTTTAATCAAGATATAAAATATCATCTCCATTTTATTATAATGCATTATTAATATAGAATACAATAATACAAATTTAATATAAAATATACATATCTTGTCCTCTTTTATATACATTTTAGGTCTTATTATCCATAGGATGCCACTAGCTATAATCAATTATACCAAAAATGACATATGTAGTTGTTTGAATCCATGGTGCCATTATAAGTCTATGTCATATACTATTATGTACATTAATCCATTTAGGAATCCCCCAAAGATTATTACAATAACTTTTTAATAATGCAAACTTAGATTCAGACATTTTAATGGAAGTAATCCATTAACATATGTATTTAATATTTCCTTAGCATAATCCATATTCATCAAGTCATTCTCTATATTTCACTTCATTCTTTTCCTTATTCTATTTTTTATGTAGACTATTAATTGAATTTATTCTTGCCTTATCCATTTATTTCTTGGGATTGTTCAATTAGTTTGTAGACACTAAAAATTTCACATAATGGTTCTAGATGATGAAATACCCTTAGACTACTTTGGGACCCCCTAGGGACCATTCACACCTCTTACAACTATAAACCCAAGTTAGAATGACCCACTAACTAAATCACATTTTACCCCAACATAGACTTTGACCTTCGACCATCGATGGTCACCCTAACCATTGATGGTTAGGACTGACCATCAATAGTCAAGCTTTCACTGCCTAAATAGTCAAACTCTAGTCAACTCTAGCTTGGTTTTTTATATTAGTTCATCTAATTCATGTGCAAACCAATGCATGTGAAATATAAATTTAAACTACTTGTTAAACCTATTTTTAATATATTATTGCACCTCTCTTTCCTTTTTATAAAAAGAGAGGAGGAGAGGGTGAATCCAAATCCAAAATTGATCAATCACCCAGATCCATATCTCTTGCATCAATACTTCATTTTTTAGGTTTTCATCTAGTGATCTAGTGAACTAACAAGTGAGAC
The DNA here is from genome assembly GCA_037957365.1 of Torreya grandis. Taxonomy (NCBI): domain Eukaryota; kingdom Viridiplantae; phylum Streptophyta; class Pinopsida; order Cupressales; family Taxaceae; genus Torreya; species Torreya grandis. Next base: position 1,498,253 of record JARHVA010002621.1, on the reverse strand, counting down.
AAATATTTAAAGTGATATCATACATTGGACAACAACCAAGTATTGTTACTCTATTAAAATTTCACCAAAATCCCTCAACAAGTTTATCTACCAACTGCCTTGACTGTTCATTAGACCAATAACCAGTAAGCTAAGTATTTATTTTCAATCATTTAGTTACATTGTTTCTATTTTGAAATCAACCCAACCCAAACCCATCTCTAAAAATTCCATTATATAACCTTGTTCAAGTAGCCTTTTCTTGACTAGATCCAACCCATAATAACCACCAATGATCAAGTTGACCATTGATGGTCTATCCCAACCACCAATGATCACCCTGACCATTGATGATTACTATGTGATAAAAAAATAACAACCTATTTCCACCCACTATACCTCAACCAAATCCAAATTTTAGACCCTCTACCTAACCACAGAACCCTTAACCTATTTTTTGAACCATACGCAACCTATTTGTCATTTATACCACTCTATTTATTAGTATAATTAGTCAATTTCATCTATTTATCATTGCTTATATTTAATTTTAGTGTCTTTTATGATATATGCAAGTACTTTCTCTTATTCTTTTAGAACTTTATTGTTTAAAAGTGTGGATTGACAACCTCCGAGGAAGCTCATGCTTCTTGGATCTAGCTTGCTAGGCATTCCACCCTACTATCTAACAAATCAACCATCTCTTTGAGTGATTCATTATATATAGGTCATTCCTCCCAATCCAAAGAAGATTATCTAAAACAATCTAGATCAATGCATGCACAACATATCATGTTTCTCTACCATACCCTTCTCAAGTTTATTTTTTCCTTATTCTAAATAACATAATAAAAATTTCTCTTAAACATTTTGGCATGCCTAATAAGACTCTTGAGTCTTTTTTTGGCCCATATTTGCATCTAGGTGCTTCTTCTTCTTGTCTTTCTACTCATAGAATGAAATCATAATTTCATTTTGGGTTTAAAATCAATTAAATGCATTGGTTGCTTATAATTTTAGCTCACATGGTATAAATTAAATAAAAGTAATAAAATCTGTATCATTTTTCTTCTCACACACATAATACTAAATCACCCACACTTAATCAATCATAAAAACATTGACATAAGTCTTGACTTGGATTTCATTACCTAGTGGTCACCTTTTCTAGCTATCCTACTTGGATTTCATCACCAAGGGGAGAACTAACTCAGCTCTTTGGTTAAGTATAATCTCTATAAATTGATATATCTTGGCTAAACACCTGACACCCTTATTAATATAGTGTGTGAAGTGAGGGGGTAGTCCCTAATATCAAACAATGTACTGATTTTCAATATAGATCCTTTTGAGAGCCTAAACACAACTTGAAACCAAGCATAGACTTCTTTTCTAGTACTTTCTCTACAAGAAAATTTGAGTCACACAATTCTCAAAGCTTAAGGCATAATCCACAAGATATACTAAAGAAACTCTAGGATTTAATTTGCTTTAGTGTGTGTTTTGTTTCGTTGACTTTTTCTTGTCTTTTCTTTTTTTGAGTTGTGATATTGTTTGTATCTTCTTCCTTTCTTCATCTACATGGTCTTGACTAGGCAATAACTAATAAATAAAAAAAAATCAAGACACACCTCCTAATCATCCATGTTAATATTCTCCCTCATCCATGGAGTACATCTCAAATGTAAAAAGTTATCCTCATCCTTTTTGGAGTCCTACCATCCCTTGGTTAGTTACCCAAGGTCATAAAAATTTATCCCCCTATTTGGATAACAACCCCATATCCCTCCAACATTACCTTAATACCGTATCTCATCATACCCCTAATTTAGTTCTTCCTATTGACCCACCCTATGTCATGCCATCCCACCTTATGGGTGAGACTTCTATAGCCGCCATATCCACCCAACCTCTAATCACCTAGGAATCATCCTTTACCAATAACCCCAATGATATCACCATTCAGAACCAACACACTCAGCCAAGCAACACCCAAACACCTTCTTTCCCAACTAATAACCCTCCTTATCTAGGAAAAACCCAATATTTGGGTATTGGTACTTCCCTTACTATAATAATACCCTATGTTATTGCCACCACCATTCCTCCCACTTTTAACCTACCTACCTCCACTCTTTTAGATCTTGGTGGTTCCCATACCTTCCACCCTTCCACACATCATTACCAAAGTAACCACCTACCCTTTATCTAGTAACCCAACCATACCTCTTACCCAACCTACATTAATGTCTCAACAAGAACCCATCATACCAAACCTAAGCTACATATGTAACCCACAAGGGTATATACCTCTACCTTCCACCTAACTACCTATCTTCACATATTCATATGTGGTATCTTCCCAACCACCCATCACCACATACCAATATATGGAATCTTCTCAACCCCCCACAAGCTACCCATATGTTGTACCTACCCAGACCCAACATAACCTACCTTACAATTATGTGGGTACATAACCCTAGACCAACCTTATCAAAATGTTAATGGACAAAATGACTACTTTGGAGTCATCCATTTTTTTATCTCATAATACTTTGTCATATGACCAAATATGTAATGAACCAATTCACCCATCCATCCCCATTCAACCATACCCTCTTTAATGGGTGCTTCTAATGTTTTTTGAGTTTAAAAGTGAATAGGACCCCCAATAGCACCTAAGATAATTTACGAATTTGTGTTATATGATTGCCTATGATGATGCTTTCCTTTTTTTTTTACCTTACCCATGTCTCTACTAAGTCTATCACTAGATTGATACAATGTTATTACAAATGACTCCCTCTTTTCTTTTGCCCAACTATCTCAAATTTTCTTAGATCACTTTTCCATAAACATCTCTAAGAAATTCTTCATCATTGATTTCTACACCATTCGGAAATTTGATGATGAATATATTGATAACTTTATAGCCCATTAGATAAGTCTGATAAACCAACTCTCCTTATCTCTACCCCAACTTGAGCTGACTAAAATATTTTCCTAGGCCTATGCTAAACACATATCCTCTACTTTATGGGTCCAAATATTTAAGACCTTTGATGAAGCTTTCACCATGGCATGAAAACTAGAGAATAGGTACATTGCTGAGGGGAAGTTGAAACTAAGAAATAATAATTCCACCTTTAAATCAAATGAGTCTTCCTCCTCTAAACCCAATAGCCAAACCAACACCAATCCAAAAAATAAGGGAACCATGAATGAAGTTATTCTTAAGACCATTCCTTCATCTATTGTTAACCAATCTAATTGTTCTAATGCCTCTAATCAAAATACCAAGAATCTAAATTGTAAGACCTAGAAGCAATTTACCCCATTTGGGGAGTCATATGCTTTGGGCTTGGAGAAATTATTAAAGGCTAATATCATATAGTTTCCCGCAATAAAACCTCCATAGTAATTTGATTCTTCTCATCCTACATTGGGTTGATACAAGGAGAATGATTTGTGCACCTTTCATCGAGTCATTGGACATGACATTAGTAGGTGTAATACCTTCAATAACATTTTCCAAACTCTTATTGATAAGGAACAGCATGTGTGGGATAACCAAAATTAACCCAAAAAACTAATCACTTGACATATTTAGACAACCACTCCTCAACCACACTCCTTATAACAACCACAAAAATAAGATAGAATCCTCTCACACCCACGATGCCCATATTGTCAATATGGTTCTTGGTGAACTCATTAATAAGGAAAAATTTGACAAAATCACCTCTTCCTCCACTCCACATATTGAGGTAGTGTAGTCACTAACCTCTCCTTTGATGTTCACATTAGAAGATGAAACACTTTATCATTTTCCTCAATCATACAATAATCCACTCTTCCTTTATAAATCATGCCTAAGGAGGAAACTACTTTTCCTATACCTCATACTGAGGAGCTACCTTCATAGATATTATATCCTTTATATTAGGAAAAGTATGAGGTAATCATTCCTCCCCCTCAAACCTTAGGTCTATCTTTTGGACCCACTACTAGAGGATTTAGACCAATCTATAAACCCTTCTCCAAACTGGTTAAAAACTTATAATTCATATCCAACCCTCACCTAGATCAAGCCACCTTTTGGCAATAGCTTGGACTCCCATATATAACCAAACAAAAAAATTTGCCATCAAAACAACCTAACCTTTCCTTTATCAAATCCACTATCACCACAACCCAACCCTCAAAATCCTCTACCCATCAAACCATAACAATATGACCAAAACCAAACTTGCCCATAGTCACCAAATCACCTTCCACTATTCTATCCAAACTCACCAAGAACCTTGATAGATTTCCTACACACAACATTAATCACCCATAAATAAAGTTAGACCTAAACCCACTAAACCTATCAAACAAACCCCAAGCTAAGATAATTAATAAGGTAAAATCACCTGAGAGCATAAAATAGAAAACTCTACTTCCCCTATCCATTTTGTCATCTATTTTGGGACCTCATCCCTCTACCTTAATTGGGAAGATAACCATCCCAATCAAAACCCAACAACCAATTTTGGTTAAACTATCACTTTTTATTCCATCCACACCTATTTTCACTTATCCACCCATGGGCATACCTCTTATCTCCCAACTGGTTATAAAAAAATTGCTTATCTATTGAATGTTTACCTAAAAACTTTCTAACCCCAAACCCTTAATCTCTCTAATAAAAACCAAACCATCCAGCAAGGAAATCCCTTCATTCTTGTAGAATCTAAAAATGTGACCTCTCTCTTGATAGTTCAATCACACTATACCTTTTTTAAGATGCTCATCTTGCCTTCCCTGATTAGAACAAAAACTTGCAATATGTCAATTCTTTTGATAATTGAAACAAACTACTTCTTTTGAAGAAGACTTACCTTGCCTTACCTTATTTAGAAAATATTTACCAAAGTGTCCCTCATCAAGATAGTTAAATCACTTAACTTTGTTCACACCTTTTGACTAATGACCTCCATCATAGTTCCATGCAAACTCATTTCTAATAGGTTTCTTGCATTCTATAGCTCTATGCCCAAATTGATTGCAAGTAAAACAATAACTATTAAAGTTTAAATACCTAATTGCATTAGGTTATCTCACCTGATTGATCTTCAATATATTTTCACCACCATTTCTTGACTAATTAATGACCTTCAAGGGTTGATCCACCTTGATCTCATTAAACTTCATGTCAAATTGAGAAGTAACTTTGGGCTCTTCATTAAAACCCAATCCAAATATATCACTAACAAACTTTTGACTCTTTATGAGATAATCTAGATCAATTAAACCCATGTGTTTATAATCACTAATACATGCATCAATCTCATAGACCATGGAATCCAATCCTTTATCTAGTATGACATTAGCATACACATGTAAACTAGAAAGTATAGTGGAATGAAAATGTCTCAGCTATAACATTACTTTGGCCAAATATTTCATTATAAAAATTAAATCTAAGGATCCAAGTAAATTCCACTCACATAAAAACTCTTTACTACTAAATCATGACTATCATATGATATCATGGGATAGGTATATGATTTGCATACTATCACCCTCATATATCTATCACCTATTATCCAAGAAATAAGTCTAATAATTTTCACATATAGATTCAAATTAGAATAATCATAGAATACAACATGCACTAAGTCTAATATTAATATAAGGAACAATTAATCATAATCAAGAATCTCATTATTTTCATTCACTCAACCATAAAAGTGTTATGTAAAAGTTTTTCAAATGAACTGTAATCAAAACCATAAATTTATAAGAGACCAAAATAAGAATTCAATTATACTATTCTCTTCTCAACATATCTCTCAACCACAATTCATATAGTATCTAAACATATCAAAATATACTAATATTATATTACATATGAATCTCAAAATATTTTAGTAAATCACAATGATGTATCTCAAGTTTATTATATAATTCATTAACATCTTAAACTTATTCCTCATACATGAGGGTATCCCATATTATGTGTGTGTGTATAGCCTATATAAATTTCATGATCTCATAAATTAATTATATTTGTCAATGAATCATTTCAAACAATATAACATCTGGGAATGTGTATAAATCAAATACATACAAACCAATCACCATTTTACTTTTTATAAAATAATTACCTTAACACACAAACTATGGGAAAACTCTCGTGTATAACCTAAAATTCATGTTATCATTTATAGTTGTAAAAAATAATCTAGATACAAAAAAATATAAGCTTGTATAGATAACTCAATGTCCATTTAACTATGTACTAGCATATAGAGATCTTATAGTAAGTACATATTTTTATATACATTCATTTATACTTACTAATAACATAAGTCCCTAAGGAACTTTATACCAATTCTATGCTCCTATATTTCACCATTATATTGGATAATATACAATTTTTTAAAAATCCTCATATGCATGCATGCATGCGTGTGTGTGTGTGTGTGTGTGTGTGTGTGTGTGTGTGTGTGTGTGCGTGTGTGCGTGTGCGTGTGCGTGTGCGTGTGCGTGTGCGTGTGCATTTGTGTGTATTATGTATTTAAAATTGATATCCCCAATATATTATATAGTTATGTTTACAAGTATATTCATTTAGTGTTAATATTACATGGTACATTTCAGCTAAATAATTATAAACATGGTTATATATATATATATAGAGAGAGAGAGAGAGGGAGAGATATTTCATCATTTTTTTATTCCATATTTAGATCTACAATATTTTCTCATGTATATATATACAAATATAAGTTTATTTGTACATATATATATAGAGAGAGAGAGACATAAATAAACCTATATTTTTATATATATGTGGGTATATATATACAAATATAAGTTTATTTGTGCTTATATATATACATAGACACAGACACACATAAATAAACCTATATGTGTGTGTGTGTGTGTGTGTGTGTGTGTGTGTGTGTGTGTGTGTGTGTGTGTGTGTGTGTGTGGGTATATATATACAAACATAGGTTTATCATTTCATACACACACACACACACACACACACACACACGCACATCAATTTTTAAATACTTCTACAATATGCCAATTGACATAAAAACTTAGGATGTCATTGAACTAAAGACAATAATACAAATTGTTTATATATAAGCTTAGGTTTAAGTAAATTTCATAAGGATGGTAGGTCATTCAAGTTCCAAATGGAATGTAAGCCTACATAATCCTAGAATGTATGGTTCCTTCCAATATGTATTTCACCTAACACCGTAGTCAAAATGAATAAATCAATACAAAGAATTATTTTTCCCTATTTATGAATTCAAGAGATCTCATTCCAACAATAATTAATTGGATGGAAAATATTAATGTTTTAGTCTCACCCACTATTACCAATTTTTAAGAATGGCACAAAACACATAATGTTTCCTCATTTCAAAATATTTTTACTAAAAAAATCAACATAGTTATTACTATTAAATTTTAGGCTTGTCTATTCAATTATATGTCAAGTTCTTCCTAATTTTGGCTCAATATTATTCCTATAAGCCTGAGCTTTAGGATTTTATACAATATTTTACCTAAATAATTTTAATTTTATTTACACATAGGGTTTGGTATCATGAGTATGGACCTATGGATGGAACTAAGTTCCATCCCCAGATCCATAGTCATGAATCCATAATTTTTATATTTGATTAAAAATTATCATTCCACACATTCAGACAAAATATAAATAATAACCCATATAAGATTAATATTTTTCTTGCCATCTAAATCTGCAATCAATAAAATATGAATTGACATAGTTATATGAAAGTTTTAGTCTCAATGTGTGGAAGAATAAATCTTCTCCTTTAGCCAAAATATGTCCTCTTATTTCTCTCTGTCATTTTTTATTCTCTTTCTCCTCTTATCTCTTATTATTTTCCCATAACCCATGCATGTTTTACATGTCTAGGTATTTCTCCTACTATACTATGAGTTTGCCATCATGAAAGTCAAATTAATTATTTCTTGAACTCTTTGATTTTATCATTAACTTGAAGTCATTCCCATATATTTTGGCATGGAAGTTATAGGAAACCTTCAATCTCTCCAAGAGGGAAATCAACTTCATAATAATGGAAATTATAAAAAACCCTAATTTTATACCTTTTCACTTCATGGCATTTTTCCCATGATAATAACCATAATATTAAAGTCATAAAACTTATTTTAATTTATTTGCTTTTGGGGTGATTTTACCCTCTTTTTATCTCCCATAATTTCACCAAAAAGGACAACAAGCAAATAATCAAACATGACCATTGAACACTCATACCTCAACCAACTATAATGAAATCAAGGTTAACACAAGATAGTAAGTTCCTATAGAAATTTTAAGGAAATTAAGATAGCCAACACAAACTAATGTTAATGATTTAACTTTTTGGGGAATATTGGAGTCTTATTCCTAATTTATTTAGGGGTCTAAGTTGACTAAATCAATAAATAATATTACAATAATTTAACTACTGATTTGTATAATTTAATTATATTTTTAACCTTTCTATAAATACAAATAAATATGGGGAAAATAAAACTTAGCTTAAAATAAATCTAAATAGTTGTTGTGGGGTCTAATACTAGCTATGTAGGACTAGGATAGTGTCACAAATCAGGATCTAGCTTTCATTTTGTGAAAGGATAGGAGTGCCAAAATAAGACACCTTAGGGTCTGGTGTTATTGTCCTCTTCTATCATTATTGTCCAAACTACTCACAAAGACCTAATTTTTTTAGGTTTTATTCACTATCCCTATGTGAGCCTGCCTCTAAAATTTAAACTACTGAAAGTCTGTAGAACTCCTTATAGAGCTGATTTATTCTTCAAACCCTATACTTCATTTTACTTTGATAAACTTTGAGAAAGAAAGGGGGGGTTAGTGTAAGATGCAATGAACATGTATCCACACCCCTTATGTGGATGCATTGCCTACACACCAATACTCTAAAGAGATATCAAGCCATATGTAGTTCTCCCACTTAATGTGCTTTGTGTAATAGTGAATGCAGATGCAAAAATGCTAAACTAGGTGTGCTTGAGGTGGCTAGGGATTGGTACTAGGATTTGGATATGCTTGTAGCTGCATTGGATGGGTAAATGTAGATAATAAGAAATTTTTCCTCAATATTTTTTCTTGTATTTTTGCTTGCTTTGAAATATTTGACCCCCATCCTTATAAATAAACTTTGAATGGTCTTTTATAGGGATCTATTGGTCATAGGTCAAATGTATTCACACTAATCCAACAAGATGAAGGATAGGAACTAAAAGGAAATAACTATTGGAGATAAAAATGTAATAAGATAAGAGTACCAAAATAGGACACCTGAGGGTCAATTTTTATATTCCAAGTTAGGCACTCCTATCTTATAGGTGCAGGACCTAGGGGGATAAGATTGTCCTAGGAAATGTTACCTAGTTGATCTATAATCAAGTTTTAGAAGTCTATGGATGACTATGAATAAGAAAAAAGGTGTTTAGAAGGTTCATGAGAGCATGTAAGAGGGACCTATGGATTGGGTATCACAAAGCACACTCAAGATACAAATTTTTGAAATTTTATATGACTACATTAACCTGCTTTTATTTTAATGATGTAGTGAAGTGAAATACTAGGATAAAAGAAAAGTAGAAAGTGTACCTTAACTTACCTACAAGGGTAAATCTCATGAATTTTTGTGATGTTGGTTGTGCATAGAGAGAGTACATTGTGAAGTGTAAATCTATAAAATAAAATTAGGAGTAGATCATTTCTTACTAGACCTACTATGTCTAAAATAAAAACATACAAAATTTGGCTAAAAAAGAGAGGAAGAGAAAGGAACAAATACACACCACCAGGTATGTGAACTAATACAAAACCTATTAGGATGTTGAGTGATTTTAAGTGATGTACTAAGAGTAATATCACAAATGGAGCTAAGTGCTTAATTCCTCAAGAGTGGCTAAAGAATGCAAAGGTTATCCCTTTGGCTCCATAGTCACCCACTAATTGAAGTTATGTGAGCATGCATGTGTTAATCAATGTTTGGACTGTATATCCAATCCTTTTGAATAAGTGTCTCAATAATACAAAGGCTAGTTATTCCTTTGGATCCATCATTTCCCCATGAAGTGAAGCTAAAAACTTATACTTGTATGAATTTGTGTCATATGAGATGGGTCCTAAAGCCCATCAATGTTCTATAATCTGACAATGTGGTATGGATAGCCAAATGTGTGCTAGAAACTAGGATACTATTAGCCACTTGAGAAAGATGGAGATTAGGATTGTATGAAAGCCACTCCAAAATTAGGCAATAATCTTATATGGAAGCCACTCAAAAATGATGCCAACCACTTATAGATGCAATAAGGCATGTAACTAATAATAATACATGGGTGTTGTACTAAACTCAAAAAGAAAAGAAGTCAAATGTGCCACATATATTTCCCCCAACCATTGGTGTTTATAACATGGATTCTGATCTAGAATTTATACCAACTACCTAATCTAAAACTAGAAGTGAGAGCCATCATGTTGTGCATGATGCCCCCTATATTTGGATTCTTTGAGAAATATTTTACTAAAACTATTGATTCTAAACTAAGTTATTACTGATAAAACTATAACTATACTTACTTTTCTATCTATTTTTATAAAATTTGGTTTTTTTGTTGTTTGGATAAGAGCACCAAAATAAGACACCCTACTATTCAAAGTTATAGTCCAAACTTGGTGCTCTTGTACTATTTTGATTCTGAAGACTGTTCTATAATTGTCACTATCTATTTGGTCTATTATACCTAGTTTGAAGTCTGAATACTATTCTGAGTGTTCTAAAAAATGATTTTTGACTGGTAGGAGCTCTGATCTCTATGGTAAACCCCCTATTTATTTCCCCCACTTTTGAGGGTAGGAATGAAGACCTTGCAATGACTATCCTCAGAATAAAGAGCCCTACAAGTGTGTTATGCTATGAAAATACATGATATAACAATGACAATTGACAAGATATCTCAGGATATAGTGTGGTTTGTATGAAAGATTGTTATATCAACAAGGGTATGCCTAGATAGATATAACAATGTAATAGCATGTGAAATATATTGAAATGGAATTGGAAGTGTTTTTTGTTAATTGTTAGTTATCAAGAAGGGATGGAGCATGATGTCCATCATGGCATCCAAGAATGAAAGATAATGCATTATGTGGATCATGGCATTGTAAATAGTTAAGAATCAATCAAATAATCACACAAGGTAAGAAGCAAGAAGCACATAATAGTGACTAAGGGGCCAAGCAAACAAGGGACATGGGATCATGTCACTCAAACTAAGAAGCAAACATACAAGGCATGTTCAAATGACATACACACATAATTGAAACAAGTAAGGTTGGCACAAGGGCCATAGGCACATAGAAGAGTATAAGTAAAGGACATTTACAAATATCCTAAGGCACACACAAGACATATAATAGAAACTAAGAAATGCAATCACATCTAGCTATGTAAAGCAAGGAAGGAAAGCACATAATATACTGGTAATACAATTACATCTAACTGATCAAATCAATAAATGAAATTATGTAAGATATGTAGTACAAGACTAGGTATATGCTAATAAATACACAAGTGCTATATATTAATGATTATCGATAGAATAATCTATGTAAGCTAGTAAGTAATGTACATCATCATGATAACTAGAGTGTGTGGTGTAAGAATGACATAACCTGGGTGGTGTAGTCATGTAGAAGATATACCCAGTGGGTAGATATATCATTGTATGTCTCAAATGTAGAAGTAGTATGCCCACTCAATGGGTAAAGTGAAGCAATCAAGGATTTGGATGTCACTACACACACTAAAATAATATCAAGTGAAGCATGATAATGTAGATAAATCAATAAACAATAGCATAAAACAATAAATGTAAGTCTAGCATGGTAGTAGAAGTGTAAACCATGGATGATGCATACAATTGAAAATTTTTTGGTTTTTTTAATTTATTTGAATGTTTTTGTAGTTTTAAATATTTTAATATTTTTGGATTTTGAAATATTTGAATGTTTTTGGTATTTTTTTGATATATGCTATGTAAAATCAATCATTAGGAGACTATGTGCAAGAAGTTGAAAAGAATCTATGTATAATAAATGCTAAGAAGACATGATACTAACCAATGAGTCTCATCAGAGACTCCCTATCATGGTATCATGTATCAAGGAGATGGACCATGTGTGATCATGAAGCATGATGGAAAGGCTAAGACTGTGGCTCTAAAATCTGTATATACTATAAATGCTCTAAAATCTCTATAGTGTAAACTGACTATGGGGTCCCCCTGTAACTTTAAGAAGTGGATGAAACTATAGGGCTCTTAGGGACCCATCTAGTATAGGAAAATCTCTTTGAATATGTGCTCTATGTATATAAGCATGAGACCTCAATGATATTACCCTGGGTGTGAAAACTATAGCTGGAAACTATCTACAATCTTGAAATTGTGGTTTCTCTAAAAGAGGCCTCTATGGAAGTGTATGAACTCTTTGTGATGGTGATAGAGGCCTCAACTATGTCTGATCTGAACTAGAGGAAGAACTATAACTAGTGCCTATAAAGTTGTATATGGATCTAAAGTGGGGAGTGGTAACTCATATGGAACTCCACCAATTGTAACAACCTAATTAGTGGGAATGAATTTTATGTATCTGTGAACTATAGAAGGTACTACTCAAAGTTTATGAATCCATGGTCATCTAAACAACATATCAAACACTCCTACGCTATGAAAAATAGTAAATGATGTTACCACATACGTTGGACCATCTTATAGAGGAAGTAAAATCTTGCCTAATGAACTCTCTATGTACCCACTAAATCTACTAATAACTATGTTCATTAGGGTAATATATTTATTTGAATATCCTAAATGTTGTAATATTGTCATAGTTCACATGTTCACACTAGATCCATTATCTATGAGAACACTATGAATGGGATGATTATGAATGTAAGATCTGATAAAGAGTGCATGATAATTTGAATCATACTCAACTATCTCCTACTCTGAGAAGGAGATCAAAGGTCTAAATATAACTCTAAAATTATGCACACCAATCATGTTATTCAAAGGATGTGACTCAAATAAAGGTTCCATGTATGTATTTGGTGGAAAATGTGCATGATATGCATGGTGAATACTTGATGTGTTCCCTATCTCCTATTTAGAATGCTATGGAAAAGGATATGATAAAAAATTTAGAGCCTTGTCTTGTGTTTTCTTTGCCTATGAAGGCTCAACTAGAGTGCCAAGATCAATAAGATTGCCATCTATCAAGTCCTATTTCTTGTGTTTAAAATTGATGCATAAATTTATTGTGTGTCTTGGTGCCCTGTGAAAGTTTAAAATGCATTATAATCATATCCCCATAGAAGAGGCTTTGTTGGATCAACTTCTTGAATAGGAGGGAGAGATATGATATTACATTCCAAAAGTTGATGTAAAACTCTAGATGGAGAAATTGGTAGAATGGTAAAGGTTCATCAAGGAGGTGTTGATAAAATGACTCATTGAGGGGGATCTAAATTTGCATTGACTATAGGTTGATTTTAAATTTTAATATCATTGACCTTGACTTTGTATGTGACTTTTTTGTTACTCTTATTTATTTATTTTTATATACTTGTGTACTTGAGTTTGCCCATTGAAATTAATTTGACTTCCCTTTCCTTTAGTGTATGACATAACCCGATAAAGGAAGAGAACATTTTGCACATTATTAACTCATGAAAAGCTGGTAGAAGACTCTATTTGAATAGATATTGTAACTCTTAATTACCCATGGGGCTAGTCATTTTATCCAAGATAGTCTTATATCAGAGAACATAATATGTGAGATGCTCATTTGTCATTTGTTTTTGTTGTGTAACTTGGGCATAGGAAACTTTATCATGAATGTTAATGCTGAAATGAGATAGAAACATGTCAGCTAAAGGATTGAATGCATTGATCGACTGATTCCATAGACTATAGAACCATTGTAAAGCAAATCCTTTAGACTCCATGGAAATAACTTGGTTAGTATCCAGTCATTTGGCACATAATCCAAGCATGATATAAGCTCTCAAATGTGTCTCTAGATCACCATTTCCATTATATAGAGTGAGCTTAGGTTGAATAAAACCTGATGGTGAGGATATCAAAGCAATATGATGTGCTAATGGTGTATGCAATAGATCAAAAGAATCTAAAGCTTGTGTTGGTCTAGAAGCACCTTGCTTAAGATGTATCACCTTAGATTGAATATATTGTATCTCTTACACAAGGGATATCACATCAAGAGACAAAGATGTGCTATCCATAACTGGTGGTGGCATAGAGGAAGGTTGGGCTATTATAGGGGGTTGTTGAGACATAATTTCCCTCGTAGTGTCATTTATAACTGGTTGTTCTATTGTTTGAGAGGATTTACCATTGTTTTATTTTTGTTTCTATTCTTTTAGTATTTTAAGCATACCATCTTACATGTCAAGGTGTTTAGTTAAGAGTTCTTGAAGTTCTCTTTTATTAGTTTCATTAAAACTAGTGTATTGGGCCATTGTGAAAGTAGGAAAACAAATTGAAAATTGATTGAATTTTTTGTAATAATTTCAATAAGCAAAGTTATATGGAAGGAAATTAATGAATATAGGAAATGTACAGTCCTAAAAATAGTAAACTAGAAAATGCATAAAAAGGATATGAAGCTCACAAACATGTAAGGTGATACCTCAAAAGCAATGGGACCTAGTATATGCAACTAAGGTTTTTTTGAAAAATGATGATTTTTTTTAAATTACTATGGAATTGTAAAAATTAATGTGAATTTCTAATTTAAATATGCAGGTAAAAAATTAAAAAATATTGGAAAAGCTCTTTATTTAAAGGACCTAATATATGCAACTAGGGTTTGGAAGAAAATAATTTTCTTAAAATTACTATGGAATTTTAAAAAATAATGTGAATTTTTTATTTAAATATGTAGGTAAAATATTTTAAAAAAAATTAAAATTAACAAGAAATTTTCCCTAGGGTCTCTAGGGTCTTTGTGCATAAAAGACCTAGTAAATTCAACTAGGGTTTAGAATAAATGGTTTTTAAAATTACTAAGGTAAATTTAAAAATTAAATATGAATTTTTTATTTAAATGTGTAGTAAAAACCATTAAATTATTGGAAAAATTAGAAAGGAATTTACCCTAGGGTTTTTATGTGTAAATGAAGTATGTCAGGTTTACAAAATGATTTAACTTTTTTGGGAATATTGGAGTCTTATTCCTAATTTAGTTAAGGGTCTGAGTTGAATAAATCAGTAAATAATATTTCAATAATTTAACTACTGATTTGTATAGTTTAATTGTATTTTTAACCTTGTTATAAATATAAATAAATATGGAGAAAATAAGACTTGGCTTAAAACATATTGAAATAACTATTGTAAGATCTAAGATTGGCTGTGTAGGACTAGAATAGTGTCTCAAATTAGGATCTAGTTTTCATTTTTTCAAAGATAGGAGAATCTAAATAGGACACCCTAGGGTATGGTGCTATTGTCCTCTTTTACCTCTATTGTCCAAACTTTTCATAGCGACTTGAGTTTTATTTATTTTATTCATTGTCCTTATGTGAGCCTACTTTTGAAATCATGACTACTGAAAGTCTAAAAAAATCCTTGTAGAGCTAATTTATTTTTCAAACCCTAGACTTCAGTATGCTTTGATAATATTTGAGAAAGAAGGGGGGTTAGTGTGTGTAAGATGCACTGAACATGTATCCACACCCCTTGTGTGGGTATATTGCCTACATATTAATACTCTGAAGAGGGATCAAGGCATATGTAGTTCTCACACTTAATGTGTTTTATGAAATAGTGAATGTAGATGAAAAAATGCTAAATAGGATGTGCTTGAGGTGGCTAGGGATTGGTGCAAAGATTTGGATATGCTTGTAGCTACATTAGATGGCTATATGTAAAGAATAGGGAAATTTTCCTCAATGGTTTTACTTGTATCCTTGATTACTTTATAATATTTCCCCCTCCTTATAAATGAATTTTTAATGGGTTTTTATATGGATATATTGGTCATGGGTTGAATGTATTCATGATAGGCTGATAAGATAAAGGATAGGAACTGGAAGGAAATAGCTGTTGGAGCTAAAAATGCAATTAGATAAGAGTGCTAAAATAGGACACCCTAGGGTCTATTGCTATAGTCCAATTTTGGAACATCTATCCTAAAAATGCAATACTTTAAGGGATAGGATTGTCTTTGGAAATGTTGCCTAGCTAAGTTGGAATCAAGTTTCAAAACTCTATAGATGACTGGGAATAAGCAAAAAGGTGTCTAAAAGGGTCATGAGAGCATGCAAGAGGGGCTTATGGGTTGGGTGTCACAAACCACACTCAAGCTACCAATTTTTAACATTTTATATGACTATAGAGAATAAAATCACCCAATCAAATCATAGACTTTGCATACTATGCAAACATGACAAGTGATGTACCTAGACAATGTAAATAGACTTGATTCACTCCAAGGCAAACAATGTAAGCAATATTTATCATTTAATAAAAATAATGACTAACATTTATTTCACTCAATAAAACTAGAATGTGGTGTGTGTAGGTTTGACTTATTTATTTTAACTACCAATGTTGGTATTTGCACCCCCTCTTTGATGATACTTTCCCTTTGTACTACATATGAGGGAAGGATAGTCTTTTAACCACCTCAATCAAATAAATGGGTAGTTACTTTAAGATTATAACAATAATCAATATATAATCATCAATAAAATATTGTAATATAAATCATATATATATGAAATCATAGTTAATCATGATCATAAAGTATAGTATAAACATATGCAAATGTTATCCAACATAATAGTTGATCATGAAACAATAATATGATTGTTAATCATGTAGTATACATACCTAGATCAGACATAAAAATCAAAACTACAAATCATTAGTTTCATAATCCACTACTAATACTTAAGTAGTTTTATTTAAATGGAACTAGATGTGATAGCCCTATCCTTATGTTAGTGACCCTCTACACAAAGACAGTCAGTTTTAAATATGAGTGACTCACAAGACTACTTCCAACTCTTTTCCAATATTATAAGTTATATATAGTTAGTAAATCAATAAAGCTAATTATCTTGATCTCTTTAGTACTTTCTATATTTATCACATGTCACTTGTCAAATAATTTTCAATAATTTACATTCATATTCATGTTTAATTATCATACTTTAAAATATAAATTACATTCAAGTTTATATCTTGATTAGGGTAATACCTATTAATGAACCTAAATATTTATTAAACTATGCCAAACCCTAAATATCCTTTAAGGTTTCATCCTTTTAGGTTTTTCAAATTTGTTCTTTAGGGTACCATTTTTATACCTAATTTATTATTTTTCCTAATATTAAAAATTACACATGGCCATAATGAATGAACATAGATTCTATTTTTTAAATCAACCCATGGTTATAATATTTTCATATCATTTTACTTTTATATGTTTAATTTGGATCAATTTTTAGACACTATTTTATGATTGTATAACACCTCAGTCTTGTACACTTGGCAAACTCATATCTTTGTTGTTCCTCTCAGTTCTAGACCTTTTTCACTTTTTTAAGTCTCACATCTACTCTATCTTGTGCCCCTTAGCCTATCTCTTACTATGAAAAATCTTATGTTGATGACATAGACCTTATCTCTTACCCAAAATGCTTAAAATTTACTTATCTTCCACCTTTGTATGTTTTGATCATGTACCTATTTCCTTGCTTCCTAAACACTAGCATGGACATTAGTGTCCTGACCTAACACAAGTGTCTAATACCATAAATTCATCCAATTTACAAATGAAACATATCATAATTGATATCTTAATTTCCTAAGTTCTTTAATGTGATTTATTATTCTAAGGGGATTGATATAGATACAAGATCAACCCTCATTCATTTCTCACCTAACACACACCTAGAAAAAGATTAAGAGACCAAGGCAACTTATCAAAATCACTCTATCAATCATTAAATTGAACAAAGCTTCCTTATTTTCACACTATTCATAGGTACAACACATCTACATGTCTGAAGTACTAAAGTAACAACCCAAGATCCTAATTTTCCAAGTTACAAGTTAGGTCACTATTGTACTTGCTTTCCACATATTGCATGATTCACACACAATCCAACACATAAGGGAAAAATACATGAGTTTTATTCCCTATTTTGGGGTATTGATATGTAATTAGTGTCCACTAATAGTGGGGTTTTTAGGGTTAACTTGACATTGTATGCCCGCTAACCCATTTTTTCCCAAGGTCACTATGAATATATAGAATTAGGGTTTTACCATTTCACAAGGAGTGATAGTCCATAATCTAGATCTAAATGCACTAGATTAAAGGTAAAGTGAAACACATAAGCATCTAGGTAGTTTCATTCTTTTCCATAAGGTATTCTATATAGTACACTTCTGTTTAACCTAGATAGTAATGTCGATGCAACTGTCCTAGACTGGCATTAGTGTCTAGATCTCTAAAAGCATCATATTAGAACTTAAAGATTATTCCATAACTATCTTCCATCCTTATCCCCATCTATTTTAGATCCAAAACTATGTCAACATAAAAATAATCTAAGTATATTACTTTCTTATCAATTCCATACATATCTTAGTTATATTTTATATAGTTATACTATATAAATTTTATGAATTCATCATATGCATATATCTAAGTTTAGAATCTAATTGGCCTGTTATAGATCTAATTATTACCTTTTTAAATTTCATTCATATATATCACTTTAATTAAATATAAGGCTAACAATAATATCACCTAGATCATTTTAGGATTAAATATTTGGTGAACATGATGATTGATTACTCCTTGGTATTTATTTCTCTTTCTTATCATGTTATCATATAAATTTCTAGAACATATCAAATGGATACAAAGAGAATCCTTCCTCCTCCTAACCTTAGGGAGTGTGATATCTCTCATCCATCTAACTAGATCCATGTTATCACTTACCTAAAGGGTAAGGTATCCAACCCTATAGTTTTAAATTAAGATAATCAATCTCAAATACCTAGGGTTTATGCTTGTGAAACCCTAAAGAAACAAATCAGTACCATGACCAACCTAATGCATGAGTTATAAAAGAAAAATTCGTTTCTGAATTCAAAGATCACTTTATTAAAAAATAATATTTCATATACAAATAGTTTACATTATGATAATTTTCACCATGTGTTTGCATTTTTGCATACCAATTATGTACCTAATAAAAATCAATATTGGAGGCCAAAACCCAAGTCACCTGATGACAATAATTTTACAAGTGAACAAAAGCCTACCAAATTCTAAGTGAGATTCTTAGAAATAATGTGATCAAATTACATCTTATGCATCTTATACAAAAATTCAAATAGTATTATACATATCATAGAATGCATGGTCACCTTACAAACTATTGTTTTGCATTAAAAATAAAGATACAAAATACAAATTATCCTAGAGCAAAGATGTCCAATGAACAAAAATGGGTACCAAAAGAGCCTCAAAAAGAAAAGGAGAAACCTTTACCAAATCCACCTCAAGCTTAAAATCATACATAATTAAATCTTCATGAGCCTTCACATGTTGTGCAGTTTCTAATGTTCCAAATTCTCCAAGATATACACCAAATATTCCAAAGAATGATCCAAAGTAGGAAATTTTGAAAGAACAATCCCAAATGGTAATGTTACAAAGTGATAAAAATGCATATTTTTATAATTATAAAGAGAATATGTGCAATTTTTTTCTAATTTATATCTCATAGGTTGCCAATGATGAAAATAGACATGAAAAATCCCTTTATAAGAATGAAGCTCCATCCAATTGTACGGTTGGTTTTTCATATACATATAATCAAATTATCAAACCATTTATTTAGAATCCATTTATTAAAAAAAAAACCATTTATATTGAAATTATCCTTTAATATTGGTTACATATATGATCTTAATGATGGTATAATTTTGCATGACACTTCCAAGCATTGATGTGATCACATTTTTATATGTTCTTCAATGTTATATCTACCTAGACATATTCTTTCTAGTTGTCTTATATTTTTGAGGTGAAGTAAATACCAATTCATATTCTTCCCTAACCTCAAAAGTGGGGATTATTAGTGGGTGAATGTCATAGAGGCATGGCTTTCACACATTCACAATTTTAGATTCAGTACGGGTATGCTTTAAAAGCATGTTCTTCATATTTGTTTAGTATTTAGCATCTCCAAATTAGGGTGGGAAAATGTTTTGGAAACATATCATCCACATTGGTACATATTTTAGTTTTCATATTGATCCAAATATAGTGGGTGCAGTAGTTTATAAGTATCATTGAGTTGCATGGTTAGGTTAATCTCAACTACCAAGTGGCAACTCACTTTTTATCCAAGGTTGGGGGCATGGGCCTTTCAATCTCAATCTCTCTCTTTCTCTCTCTATCTCCTTGGATATATGCACTTTCAATATTTATATGTAGTTATCCAAATCTCAATTTAAGATCCTTATAATGATACATATTTTTCAAAAAAACTTACCAATAGGCAAGGTAGTTACATCAACACACAGATGTACTCCTAAACCTTACTCTTTTAATTTCAATCTATTTCAATTAATTTCAAATTATAGATTATATGTACTAATTATACATTATAACATTTTCTTGGTTGTAGGTCATTCACTAGTAAATCACTCAAGTTGGGCACACATAAAGACAAGGTGTGCATACACACCCAAGTATGTATTCCTTTGATTTAAACTAGTAATTTCATTACTAGATTGAAGGGGGGAAATGTAGACACTTTTATGATTATATATCACCTCAGTCTTGTACACTTTGAAAACTCATACCTTGGTTATTACTCTCAATTATAAGCCTTTCCCACTTTTTTAATTCTTGCATTTACTCTATCTTGTGCCATTTGGCCTATATTTTATTCTAATAGGTATTATGTTGATGACATAAACCTTCTCTCTTACCTAGAATGCTTAAAATATACTTATCCTCCACCTCTATAAGTTTTGATTTTGTACATGTTTCCTTACTCCCTGAACACTAACATCTAGTGTAAACACTAGCATCGATGTCAATGTCTTAGCCTGATGCGAGTTTCTAGTGCCCTAAAGTCATCCAACTCACAAATGAAACATATCCTAATGGTCAGCCTAAGATATTTAATGTGATTTATTACTCTAAAGGGATTGATATAAATACAAGATCAATCCTCATTCATTCCTCACCTAGTACACTCCTATAAAAAGACCAAAGAGACCAAGGTAACTTATCAAAATCACTCCATCAAGAATTTAATTAAATAAATCTTCCTTATTTCCACATTAATCATAGGTATTTTACATATATAGGTTTGAAGTACTAAAGGAGTATCCCAAGAACCCAATTTTCCAAGTTATAAGTTAGGTCATTATTGTACTTACTTTCCACATATTGCATGATTCACACATAAGCCAACATGTAGGGGAGAACCACATGATTATGAAGCCCTCTTCTAGAGTATTAGCTATATAGGTAGCACCCAATTATAGAGAGGTCTTTGGGGTCATCTTGACATCATGTTCCCACTAACCCATTTTTCCCCAAGGTCACTATAAAGATGGAGAACTAGGGTTTTGCCATTTCATAAGGAGTGACAGTCTATGACCTATATTTGAAAGCACTAGATCAAAGGTGATGTAAAACCTATAAGCATTAAGGTGGTCACATATTTTTTCAATAGATATTAAATACATGGCACTTGTTTTAAACATAAATAATAACATTGGCATATCTGTCCTAGTTGATATTAGTGTTCAAATCCCCAAAAGTGTCAGATCTAGAATATGACAACTATTTCAGAACTATCTTCTAGCCTTATTCATACTTATTTCAAATCTAGAACTATGTCAGCATGAAAATCAGCTAAGTATATTACTTTCTAGTCATTTCTATACATAGCTTAAATGTACTTTCTATATTTAGACTATCTTAGTTTTATGAATTTAGCATATGCCTATATCTAAGTTTAACATCTAATTTGCCTGCTATAGATCTGTTTATCACCCTTATGTCATTTCATTTCTATATACCCTTTTATTCAAATATAGGGCTAACAATAAGATCACATACATCATTTTAAGGTTAAACACAACTATAAAATCAAATGGATCAATTATTTATACACTAATAAATCCAAAATTTATAATAAAAAATCCCAAGCCTTTGTCAACTCTATGGCTACAACATACTATCCAGGGTGCTTCATGATGCCACTAGATGGCAAAGGGAATGTGTGGCTCTTTGATTTATATTCCACTTAGATCTCACAATGGTACCAAATACCATCCCACCCCTATTATTCACCCATAACTTATTTTAGATTTTATGATCCTTATTTTCACCACTTAGAAAGGTAGGGTGTCCCACCACACATGGAAAAATGGAGGTAGTTAAAATGATCCTCTTCAACCCCATCCACATCCCATGAATCAATTCAATAAACCAAAAGTATATGGCATAATTTACCAACTAAATAACACCAATATTAAGATCTATATTCTCAAGTTATTAAAAATATCAATAGTTTACAAGGATATATTATATGAAGCACTATGTGAGACAAATCCCCCTTGTGACACTCAACCAGCCTCCTTTTCTTCTATCATGAATACATTCAATGATATAGAAAATGTTGACTATTTTGGTAATACAGGCCAAAATTGGTCTCCCCTGTTTTCCCTACTGTTCTGAGCTAGTACATTTTTTATTTTTCACAAGTCTTGAAAATTTATACAGACTCTACAGGTAGTTTCTACAGACTCTACAGGCATTTCTACGGACTTTGCAAGTGTTTCTATGGACTCTACAAGTGTTTCTATGAACTCTGTAGGTAGATACAAGTTCTCACTTAGGCACAAAATGGACCATTCCAAGTGCCCTTGCGGAGGGTAGTTCAGGACTCAAGTGCCCTTGTGGAGAGCAAGGAACATTTGCAAAGAGGCCATAGAGAAGAGCCAAAAGGGTAAGTTTCCTTTAGAAATTTGTTTAAGGAAAAGAAGAGAATTTCTTCAGACAAAATGTTTGAAGGAATTCCTTCAAACTTTTTGTCTGAAGAAATTCTTAGGAAGAAAATCCCACGAAAAGACAAGGCAAAGGCATGGAGTGATTTCTTTCAGAATTTTTGTCTAAAGGAATTCCTTCAAATAAAAAGTCCAAAGAAATTTGGGAAAGAGCCGCGGATAAAATTCCTAGAGAAAGTCTCCTCCAAAGGAAAGGAACGTGCAAGACAATTCTTGTGGACTTTTTGTCCATGGGGAAAGTAGCTATGAGAAAATCCATGGAAAAAGTGGCCAAGTGAAAAGAGCCGATGAAGTGTATGGGAGCTTCTTCTTGGTGAAAAGTGTATGTTCGGGCTGAGTGTATCAAATTTTTTGGTGTATCACCTTTTAGTTTAGGTTTAGGTTCTATTTTCAACATCCTTCTCCCTTTTCATCCCCCCTTTTTCCATTTATTTATTAGCAGTATGGAATCTAGGACCTAAAAGATACATCAAAGGGAGCTAGCCCTTATCTAGAGACTCTCCCCCCAGCTTTACTAGGCCCACAGGCAAGAGGGGAGTTTCCATTATTGCATGTGGAAGGCAAGAGCTTGGCCTCTTGTCCAGGGTGCAATCCATTGTATCAATAGTTTTTGGCATGCCCAGTGGGACCAACTAAGACAAGTTATGTCTAAAGAGTTGAAGAATTTTTAGTGTTTTCTTCAATCAACCAACCTTTAGAAGCTTTTTCATCAACACCAATGGTGACTCTGAGTTGAATCAGCTAGTTAAGCAGTTCTAGTGCCATCAAGAAATCACATTTTTGTATGTATAATTCCATCATCTAGCATCATGGGCTTTATTTTCCTTCATATAAATTTGATCAAGCTCAAGTTTTTATGGAATCACCCCAAGCATCCCTCCTAGTTGCCCTTCAGTAATAAGGGAAGTAGTGTTGGATTTTGAGAAGTAGGTGATGCAAATGAGCAACATAGATATCAGCAAGAGCTAATGTACAAAGAGGAGTGTTTATTCAAGCAAGCTCAAGCCTTACAATCCTTGGAGGAGGAGGTATAAAAATGGAATAATCCATTCATGCAAGGTAGTCAGCTTTGTGTGCCCCCTCCTATTCTAAATAAAGGCCCCTCTTATGCACCAAATCCATTCTATCAGATAGCACTTGCTCATTCTAGCTCATTTGATGTATCAATCAATCCTACTCTTAACTCCATGTACCTAGCCTTCAAACATCAAAAGGAACTAGAGAAACCTCCCATAGAGATTAACCTTCTCAATTCCTTAGATTTTGAATCTTCCTTGGGAGGGAACATCATGAACCAACACATCTCTCTTGAAGCAGCTCTTCCTGTACATCAGCAAACCCTCCTAAGCCTTCCCCAACCTCCTCAAGTCTTTCAACATGATCTTCAAATTCCAATTTGGAAGAAGGAAAGTCATGAACTAGTTTAGGACCTTGAAGAAAACAAAGTTGTTCCCTATTCACAAAGGGAAAATTCCAATCCCAAGGTCATGAGTTAGAAGCAAACAGTGGAATCTTGGGGTAGGAAGGAGGAGGAGAAAGGTTTTGCTCAAAACTTTGAAGAATTTGAGGTTTCTCCCACTCATTGTGATGATGATTGTGACCTCCAAGAATGGCTCTTCCAAGAAGATATAGCCAAGAGAATTGCAGAGTTAGAATCTAGAGAGAGATTCCTCAGCCAACGTGTGATGGACATGTCTGAATAGACCCCATCTACACACCTCTAAGAGAGATATCAGGCCACACCTGATATAGATGAATTGCTAGCCAAATGGAAAGAGGAGAATCATTTTATTCTAGCTTAAGGACTGCCTCCTCTTCCACATGGTTTTTTCACTTCACCCTTTCTCAAGGAGGAACTTATTTTACAGGAGGCGAGTGAGGAAGAAAAGATCCAATATGCAACTTCTCAAGAGGATATAATAAGTGAAAATGAAGAATAAATCATCATGGAGGCTCCTTCAAAAGACATCATCAGTAATGGAGAAGACACAAGGCATGCATACATGCGGATGTTCTAGCAATACGAAGAGGAATGTAAGCATGGTGAGCTCTCTCCTCCTTTGTTTGATGAACTTCCTTGTTGCTTCAATGAGGAGGATGACTATGCTAAGGATCTTGAGTTGAAGGAGGATCAGATGGATGTCTTTGAACAACTAGAGACTTTGATCCTTGAGTAAGAAAAGGAGAGGCTAGTCCATCTTGAGGAAAGCCTTGAAGAAAAGAGCTTTGAAAAAAAGGATGATGTTCTATGGGATGAGCAATTAGTTTATGATTCTATTTTAGACATCACAATAGTCACCCTTCTTCAAGAAATCCTTGAGGGAGTAGAGGATGAGTTTGATAGGATCCTCAATGAAGCAAAAGGGAATGGGTCAAACCATGATGCACTGTAAAGGAGCTATACATATCAAAAGTCTTATGGTGATGAGCCAATAGCCATTGATTTCTTGGTGAAATGCACCAGCATGAAGGACCAGTATTCAACAAGCTTCTAAGAAAAAGAAGAGTACATATATGTTGAAATCATGTTTGACTCTAATCTACTTAGATGCAAGCCAATCAAGGTGGCAGGCAAGAGGAGCAGGTCACCAATTCTCCATTCCATTCATCCACGTGTCTGGAACCATAAGTTTCCTAGCCATGAAGGAGACTTCAGAAGTTTTCCCTTTGATCCAAGAGGTAAGCAAATATACCTAGTTAGTTGTACATAGTAGTTTGCTTTCAGTTTTCTTTCCCTATTTTCCCTAAGTGCAGTTTGCACAAGTAGTGTTTTTAGCCTTGTGTGTGTTTTCCTTTGTGTTTGGGGTAAAAGCTTCATGATTTATTCTTAGATCTATCAGGTCTGTTGTTATCTTTTAAAGTTGTATCTTGACTCTGTGCCCAATGAATTTTAAGGTAACTAGTTTTTAAGCATAGCAGGCATGTTTCCCCTGGGAGTCACCAATTTGTTGACCATTTTGGTCTTGCAAGCCAAAATCAGTCCCCCCCTTTTTTCCCTGCTATTCTGAGCCAGTACATTTTTAATTTTTCACAAGTCTTGGAAATTTCTATGAACTCTACAAGTTTTCTATGGACTGTGCAGGCAGTTTCTACAGACTCTGTAGGCATTTCTACAGACTCTAAAGGTGTTTCTAAAGACTCTATAGGTAGAGACAAGTTCTCACTTAGGCACAAAATGGACCATTCCAAGTGCCCTTGCAGAGGGTAGTTCAGGACTCAAGTGCCCTTGCGAAGAGTAGGGAACATTTACAAAGAGGCCACAGAGAAGATCCAAAAGGGTAAGTTTCCTTTGGAAATTTGTTTAAGGCAAATAAGAGAACTTCTTTGGACAAAATGTTCGAAGGAATTCCTTCAGACTTTTTGTCTAAAGAAATTCTTAGGAAGAAAATCTCGTGCAAAGATAAGGCAAAGGCATAGAGCGATTTATTTTAGACTTTTTTTCTGAAGGAATTCCTTTGGAAAAAATGTCTGAAGAAATTTGGGAAAGAGCCGCGGGTAAAATTCTCAAAGAAAGTCTCCTCCGAAGGAAAGGAATGTGCAAGACAATTCTTGCAGACTTTTTGTCTATGGGGAAAGTAGCCATGAGAAAATATATGGAAAAAGTGGTCGAGTGAAAAGAGATGAGGAAATAAGTGGAGAAAGCAAAGGAAGAGATCCTTCAAACAAAATTTTTGAAGGATTTCAAGACCAAGGGAGCTGAAGGACCCCGAAGGGCAGGTGCCCTTGCAGGGGACTCTCAACCAAAATGAAGGGCACTTCTCCAAAGCTGAATGGTTACCTTCCCTTTGAGAGGGTTAAAAATAAGAAGCTAAAGGAAAGGGAAAAGGCTGAATAAATTCCAAGGGGTGATGGGCCCAAAGATGTCAAAATCAAGCACAGTGAACTAGCTATTGGAAGTTCAAATGTAGTGACAGGTGTGCAAACATAAAATTTAAGGCTCATAAAATAGTCGTTGATTTTTAAAAGCTTAAAGAAGAGCCCAAAGAACTTAGAAACCCACCAAGAAGATATCCTTGAGGGATGAAGGAGCTAGAAAGAGACAAAACCAGGAAGAGACAAAGTGTAGAAATAGACAAATAGTCTAGGTGGCAAAGAGAGGTGTCGACTCAAGGGTTTATTCCTTTAGTTAGAATAGTGCTTTCCAAGTGGTCATCAAATGGCACAAATAGTAAGCAGCATGGCCTATTTTTTCCACTTTACATTTATGAGTAGACAAACTACGTGAATATCTAGAAGGAAGTAGTCTATTTGCAGAAAAGAGGTGTGCCCCATGTTTTCACATTAATGTTTGAACATCGAAGTTAAAGCAGGAGCTGACACAACATTATCTATCAAGTGGCTACCTCTTCTTGATGCTCTCAACACACATGGGCTAGCTTGTCAAAGGGTGCCAAAAGTCTTTTCCAAAGGGGTGCCTTTACTTCTTCTCTCTCTATATATATTGTAAACTTCTCATTTTGAGAAGGGGATCCTCTTAGCCTGTAAGGCAAAGCTCTACCCAAAAATCTCTAGGTTTGTAAGGCAGAACTCTACCATATTTTACCTTGAATCAAGACTTAGCAATTTGTACCTCCATTTGAACTTGCACTCATGTATATGTCTATGTTTTCTTTTTGTGTTAAGTCATTTTCTTTTATGCTTTTCACATAATGATTCCAGCATGTCTAGTACATTATGAAGTTTCTTCTTCTGCAGGTCTACCAGAAGTGTCTACAGTAGGAATATAGGTGCATGTGAATAGGCTACCAAAGTGTGTCTTAGAACACCTTTGATATTTCTTCCTCCCTATATCTCTACAGACCCCTGACTCACTGATACAGAAGAGTTTCCAACATTAGATGAAGTGTATGGGAGCTTCTTCTTGGTGAAAAGTGTATGTTCAGGCTGAGTGTATCAACTTTTTTGGTGTATCACCTTTTAGTTTAGTTTTAGGTTATATTTTTAGCATCCTTCTCCCTTTTCATTCCCCCCCATTTCCATTTATTTGTTAGCATTAGGGAATCTAGGACCTAAAATATACATCGAAGGGAGTTAGCCCTTATCTAGAGACTCTCCCCCCAATTTTGCTAGGCCCACAAGTAAGAGGGGAGTTTCCATTATTGCGTGTGGAAGGTATGAGTTCGGCCTCATGCCCAAGGTGTAATCCACTACATCGATAGAAAAAATCATCACTTTTGAAAAATAAGACTCACCCACACATCAAATAATAAAGCAAAATCTACCATTATTTATTCAAGTTCAAGTGTAAAATAAAGTAGTTAAATGTGTATTGGTATATAATATTTATAAATTGAATATCTACAAAAAAAATTCTTACAAATTTTGGTGATCCAAAATGGTTAGTTTATACAAATGTTCACTATTTCATCAATTCCAATTACTTAACTTGTTTTTCTCAATTTCTCAAAAATATGTGAAAAAATGGCTTAATTGCTTTTTAAAAAAATAAATTGATAACAAATATAAATCAAATGATAAAAACATAGAATAATGAAAATTTAGCTTGATAATGGAGTTCACCCCTTTTGGATTACATCTTTGGGTCTAAAAATCACTTGAACTTATTAATTAATGATGTAAAAATACCCTTGTATAATATTCTTTACATCAAAATAATCTCTTCAATCTGTAATAACTCTACCTCTATCTCTAAGAAGTCACTTTATAGGCTCTTGGCCTTCAATATGTCCTTGAAATATAGACAACACTCACTTTCTTGTTCTCTCCTTACAAAGGGCTTTAAAAAATTGCATTTCAAACACAATTTCCTTCCTTTTATAATGTTTTAGAGTCGTGTGGTTCATTGGTTAAGGTTTATTCCTTTTACCACATAGATAAGATTTTAAATCACATAAAATTCCTTCTTTTTGGGCTTAAAACCCCCAAAAATCAAGCATATAGTTATAATATTTAGTTTTAGTTTCCAATAAAAGGGTGTGACATATTGATAAGACCCAAAAATAGGTCAATGGAGGTGTTGGGGTCAAATCCCATCCCTCATGCCTTTTCCCATGCCATATTAAACTTTTTAATCCCACATACAATGGGAATAAAATATAAATAAGTTTAAATAGCATGTTTTTTACCTTGTAATATGGTCTTGGAGACCACCCTTTGATTAGTTGTCTTGTGAATTAGTGAAATAGACCATCTTGGCATTGGAAATTGACCATGGCTTTATTGGGTGCTTTTTTGGATGCTTGGAAGGTTACCACATAGTGGCTTGAGTGCTAGCTTTTACAAAGGCATTGGGATTTATCTCACATGCACTATGTAATTAGAGTTATAAGGGTTTATATGCAAAAACACCACCATTGCAATGTGAAATTGGTGGTAAGGTCCCCCTTCATACAAAAATGGTACCCCAATTAGTTTATGGGCCCCCAATTGGTAAATAGTGTGGGCCCTATTAACCAAATTCCACCTTAGGTCAAATTTGGTCAAACCCACTACATATTGAAACTTTTTATAAAGTCCTTATAGGTTTGAATTAGTCACCATGGTCATTAATGAGGTCATACAATATGTTCTAACCTTGGTCATATTTATCCTTTTTTAATAACCTTGTATGCCACCTTTTCATCACTCTAAGGGATTTGTTCATAAATTTAACCAAAAGGACAAATGTCAAATCACATCCTAACATACTTCCTATCAAGTAATGCTAGAAAAAAAATTGAAACTAAAATGTGGTAGGTTCAATGTTAGAACAAGAAGATCAATTACAAAAAAGGGATTTTCAGATGCTTTTACAAATTGTATGACTCATCTATCACATTTGGAGGCTTTAATGGGGTATGTTGAGATCCCCAAAATTCAATTTTAGGTTCAATAAACTTTAACAAGTCCAAATTTGAGCAAAACTAGTTTCTCTCTCCTATTGCTCCATTGGACAAGTTAAGAAGATCAAATGATTTTATATTAGTATGGATAAGGTAAGGAGAGTTGAAGTGAATGAACTTTTTGAATGTTATGTATCCATGTGTACTTCCATTCTATGGCTATATTTTAAATATTATTGATTCCTACTTTATGAATAATCACTAATCCTCAACATCTCAGTTTTATCATATGATTGAATTGGTATATGTGAACCAAGTGGTGTACATAGTATTCCAAAGCATGTTCATCCTTATCATGTTGTTTTAAACTAATTTGGCATGTGTTAAGGTGAGGATATAGGCAATGTCATCTCATTTTGATAAGAAATGCATAATAGTGATGGTATGTAGAACATGTTTTGATAGTTGTAAGTGAAGGTTTGAAAAGCAAATTGAAATGAATAATGACACTAAAATGTGTCTTATAAACCTCAGTTGATCATATATGCATCTATTTTTATTTCATATTAGACCTATATCCTCACTGTCATCCAAGTAGAATGAACATTGAACATGCATATCTTAGAAGTGGGAGGTGTCAATGGCTTGTGAGAGATTTAAACTACATGCTTAAAACCATGTAATAGATATCTATCACATTAAAATCCCATGTCATATTATACCCATTCAAAATATGGATAATTTTTCCAAATAAGTGAGA